>CANXYC010030409.1:0-19399 GCA_948193065.1 Aleurites moluccanus
AAGATTTTGCCTATCAAGTTGATTTGGGGCAAGAAACACATCAGTATACTCAAGGACAGCTATCTCCACTTCAAAATACCCCCTCTTCAGTACCGGACAATTCTCCTAAGAATACTCCTGAGGTAAGTTCTCCTACCACAAAGAATTTATTTGCTGATATTGATGTGCATATTGATTACAGATTGCCCGATAGGTATAATTGTGGCAAGGCTCCTAATAGGTACTCACCAGATGTGGAGGAATGAAGGTCGAAGTATCCTATCATGAATTATGTTTCGACAAAATAATTGTCGGGATCTTTGAAGGCATTTGTCTCGAATGTTTCTACAAATAAAGTTCCTGGTGGCATGCAAGAAGTGTTGATGGATCCCAAATGGGTTCAAGCAATGCAAGAAGAGATGGAGGCTTTACAGAAAAATGAGAAATGGAGACTTGTAGAGTTGCCTAAGGGAAAGAAGGCGGTAGGATGCAAATGGGCTTTTTCCATCAAGTATACAGCAGATGGGTCTATTGAGAGGTACAAGGCATGTCTGGTAGCAAAGGGATATACCCAAACCTATGGGGTGGACTACTAAGAAATATTTTCTCTGGTTTCAAAACTGAACACTGTGCGGGTACTATTATCACTTGCAGCAAATTTGGACTGACCCTTGCATCAATTTGATGTGAAGAATGCATTCTTACATGGAGATCTGGAAGAAGAGATCTACATGGAGATCCCCCCAGGATATGCATGTGCTGACAAATCAGAAGTGGTGTGTAAACTTGAGCGGTCGTTGTATGGGTTGAAGCAATCTCCACGAGCTTGGTTTGGTCGATTTAACACTGCAATAAAGAGGTATGGGTTCAATCAAAGTAATTTGGACCATACCTTATTCCTGAAACAACAACATGGCAAAGTGACAACATTAATTATATATGTAGATGACATGATCATTACAGGGAATGACCTTGAGGAGATTGTCGAACTTCAAAGGAATCTGGCAAATGAATTCGAGATGAAGAACTTGGTGAGCTTGAAATATTTTTTGGGCATCGAAGTGGCCAGATCGAAGAAGGGTATTTTCTTATCTCAACGAAAGTATGTGTTGGACTTATTAGCTGATGTGAGGATGTTCGACTGCAAACTGACTGATAACCCCATAGTACAGAATCATAAACTTGGAGAATCCTCTATTCAGGTACCAACTAATAAGAACCGATATCAAAGGTTAGTAGGAAAACTTATTTATCTTTCACACACTCGGCCTGGTATTGCATATGCTGTAGGAGTTGTAAGTCAGTTTATGCACGCTCCTAGTGAGAAGCATATGAATGTTGTAGTTCAAATTTTACGCTATCTGAAGTCTGCACCAGGAAAAGGGTTATTCTTTGCTAACAATAATCATCTTGAGTTGGAAGGTTTTACAGATGCCAATTGGGATGGTGATACCTCAGATAAGAGATCAACATCAGGCTACTTCACGTTTGTGGGGGGGAACTTGGTTACATGTAGGAGCAAGAAGCAGAAAGTAGTGGCTTTGGCTAGTGCTGAAGCTGAGTTTCGGGGGGTGGCTAAAGGTTTATGTGAACTTTTGTGGTTGAAGAAGTTGATGACAGAACTTGGTTTTCCACCTAAGTCAGAGATGCGGTTGTTTTGTGATAACAAGGCTGCGATTGCGATTTCCCACAACCTAGTTCAACATGATCGCACTAATCATGTTGAAGTTGACAGGCATTTTATTAAGCAAAATCTGGATGATAGGGTGGTAAGTTTTCCATTTGTCAAATCTGAAGACCAGTTGGTGGACATACTTACCAAAACTGTATCGAGTCGAGCATTCCACAACTCACTTGTCAAGCTGGGTATCAAAGACATCTTTTCACCATCTTGAGGGGGAGTGTTAACATGAGCTGTCAATTAGAGCCTAAATAGGAGTCTTTCTATTTTATGAGTCTTTCTAAATATGAATCTCTGTATATTTAAGTATTAGAGTAATTTTAATAATATAAAAATCCTTTTAGTTTATCTCCTAGGTAATTTCGTTTCTAATTAGGGATTAATTATCTATATATAAGAAGCCTATGTAAAAAATAATATATATAGAAAAATAAAGGAGTTGATCTTTATTATCAATTAGCAACAGTATTAAGGTCTTGGAATAAGATTGTCCATACACTAGCTTCTCGGGTTCTTTCTCTTGAAGATGAGCAGGTGTTGATGGAAGATGTCCCTACTGATATTGATTCTTTAGTGTTAGAAGATGTAAACAAGTTGAATATTCCTCATTAATGTTATGATTATGATGGTTTTCATTAAAAAAAAAAAAAGAACACAAACGAGGGATGTAAAAGTAGATTCCTTTATTAGATGTAATATAGCAATTGGCAAGACAAAAGCCAAAAAATCCACACACATTACCAGCTTTACTATTTCTTCAATGGGAGAAATTATATCCTATTATTGTTATTTCGAACTCAAAGTTTTAGTTGGAATAACAAACTAATTAAATATTAACATGGTTATATATATTTTTTTTTATTTAAAAGGAAATGTTAAATCTAATTTAATTATATTTATTACAAATAAATTATATTCAATGTCTTTCAATTTATGATTACTGCATATTAACGTGCTTAAATTAAATAATAGTAATATCCCTCGTGAATTTGCCTCAACCTATTTTTCATTTATTTTTTAACAAAAATCACACGTGGATCACATCAACATTTTTTAAATAAAAATATGTCAGGTCAATACTGTATTAAAATCTTTTTTCTTTTCCCACGCGCTCTGTCTCTCTTTTTCTCTCTCTCTTTCATTTGCTTTTCTCTTTCACTCAACCTTTACCTCTCAATACCAAAACCTGAGATAATAATCACATTGTGATTGTTTGGTTACTAAGAAAATAAAAAGAAGTAGAAACAAAGGTACATAAAGGGTGTTAGAAAAAGAAAATAAAAAAACAGTTGAAATTTGAAACCCACAAGATTTCATGCAAATCTATAATACCCATTGACCTCATAAATATAGAAGCAAAATTCGAAGGACTTTATGAAGCATATGGTCATCTAATTGATTGCCAAGGCTAGATCAGGAATTAGGAGTCTTGCTATATTCATTTGCGATTGCTCAGAGATCTGCGATTGTGCATAAATTAGGAATAAAGAGCTTTGTTGGCCTCCAATTTAGAGCCGTGAAAAAAAATTGGAGTTTGTATGCTATTCTGATTTTTGCATGTGGCTGGGTAAGTGTTTGGATTTGCCATGGTAAGATTCAAGAGGAAAAAAAAAGAGATGAAGCCAATTAAAATCTAATTTTTGGATTTCAAAAGACATTGTTTCGGAAAAATAATTTGTTTGATGAAAATTTATTCAAAATGTAAAAATATTGAAAAAGAAAAGAAATTGACCTTTCAATTATTGGGCTTAAAGAGGTTACTCATCTGGATATTAATGCTCTCATTATTTTTGTTACTGAATAAAAAAAAGTAAATCAATTGAGTTTTTTTTTTTTTTTTTTGGAACGGGAAGTTTGACATTATGGGTTTCAAATGATTTCTTTTTTTTTTTTCATTTTAAATGGGTTCTAGCTGGGAAAACAGCCTTTGCGATCATAAGTGGTTATGGGTTCTTGCTTGTTAGTGTGCTGAAGAAGATGGGAACAAGAATATAATTCTTACAAACAACTAAATCTGCTTGTATTTGATGATTTTGAATTAGATCTATTTGGATATGTATATACGACAAGTATAATTTGCTCTGATCACCACTGTCACTGTCGTTGCTTCTTATGGCCTTCGATTTCCAGGTGCGGCAATTTATTTGTTTGTTTGTAATGGACTCTTAAATGATTTCAGTGAATCTTGGACAAGATTAGGAATAATAGTTGTAGGAGAATGTTGATTCCATGAGGAACCAGAAAGAACCGAGCAAAAGAGAAAGAGAGAAGTACATTAGAGCGAGGAAGTGCGTGGCATAAAAGAGTCAACTTTAATAGACAATGTTGATGTGACATTTTTTTTATTTAAATCCAGTTGATTTGGCATCCACTTCATCTTTCTGTCAATAGAATTAACGGTCGGTTAAGAGACATTCAGAAAATAAATATTATAATTATTATAAAATTTAATTTAAAAACAATAATATATATTAATTGTAAATTAAGGGAAGACGAATGTAATTTATCCTATTAATTACACTAAAGGAAGAGAGAGAGAAACTTTTTATTTTGATAAATGAATTTTAACTATTGCTATAAATTAATTTAATATTTTAATTTAATACTATAAATTAGTATAGAAAGCATTTTTTTTTTTTTTAATTTATTGATTATAAGTATCATGTTATCCAACTTTAAAGGATGGGAAGTTACAGATGTCCTGCTGCTGGATTACAAATCCACGTTATTGGACAAAGCAACCCAAACTTCTGATTAATATAAATTGTAAATACACGAATTTATTAACTTACTAAATTGCAGTATAACTCAGAATTCTTGTTGAGCATTGAAAATTTTTAAAAGGAAAATAAATATAAAAAATTAAAATTTTAATGCATATTCATCACTTATATATTAGTTAAGATTAAATACAATTTTTTCTTATAAAATGATTCACCTCTATAAAATGATCTAATATACTAATTTTTCCTATAAATATTACAATATACTATTAAATTATTTAATTTAATTTTACTGTTAATCAATTTTAAAATGATTAACAAGAACAGTAACAAAAATAGAAATGTTCTTAATTTTTATTTTTAATTAATTACATTATATTTTTATTTTTAAAAATTTTTTTAGAGTTAAAAAATATATTTTTATATTTTTTTACAGCTTTGAAAATAAAATAAATATATATATTTTAAAAAAATAATAAATAAAAATAAAAAATATTTTTTCAAAAAAATATTTATACTTTTTATTTTTAAATCTGTTAAAATATGAAAATGAAATTTTTTATTTGTAATAAAAAATTTAAGAAGAAATAATTTAATTTCTTGTTAAATTATTTTTTAAAATAAAAATGAAAAATATTTTTTGAAAAATATTTTTATTTTTAAATTTGTCAAAAAATATGAAAATAAATTTTTAAACTCCGAAAAAATTTAAAAAAAAAAATAAAATGTAATTAATTAAAAATAAAAGGTAATGACATTTCAATTTTTTTACAGCCCTTATTGATATTTTAAAATTAATTAACGATAAATTTAACAGAATTATATACTACTATAACGAGATTTTCATCATGAGAGAATTAATATATTTTTAAAAAATTAAATAAAATTTAATATATTAAATTATTTTATAGGAAAAAAATAATAATTAGCACTGTTAATTATTCTCAATGACATTTTTTTAGGAGTTTTAAAAATTACTGCATAAATAATGTTGTGCGTAATTCAATATTTTTTTTTTATAAACTTAGTTTTGATTAATGTGTATATATATATTTTAATTCTATAATAATTAAATTAGGTTTGATGTAACTTTCAAATCATATAAAGATATAGTCATATGTTAGTATTGAATTGATTTGACATTTCATTTAAAAAATTTATTAGAAATAACAGTTTCTCTCTAGCCAGCTCTAAAATTAACCCTTTTATGTATAAATCAAACATATATATATATATATATGAGGCCGCTTCACTTAGGAGAATGCATGATTCAATTTGAAGATTTGTTTGAAAATTTTGATACGATATAATTGAGACATAGGGATTTAATTATAATCCAAAGATTTTTTTTTATTCAATTGATATTTGAACATTTCAATCTAATTTAATTTAGAGATTTGAGAATTCAGTTTGATAATTTAATAATTTGAATATAATTTTATAATATATATAAAAAATATTACAAATATATAATTATATAAATAAAAGTACATGTATAAGTAATAATATATAAACCATATATTATAAATTTATAATAATATAAATATAAAAATATATATATATTATAAATTTATAATTATATAAATGTATATAAATTAGTTAATCGGTTCGGATATTCGAAAATTCAGTTCAATTCGAGTAATGTTTAATTCGATTCGATTCGATTCTCAAGACTGATATCAAAATATCTCTAATATTATCCCGTTATATTAATTTGATTCGATTTAATTCAATTTTTTTTTTAAATCTAAAAAATTTTTTTAATTATTTTTTTATTCAAAAATTTAAGTCGATTTAGAATCTCAAATCTCGTACTCAGCACTAGCTTCACTTATAACTATTTATACCTCCTAACTTTCTTTTATATATGTATATTTTAAAAAAAGAAGGATAATATTTAATTTAAAACTTTATCTGACAATGTAATAAATATTAAAATTAATAATATTATTTTAATATTATTTGATATACTATTAAAATTTGCTATTAAATATATTATTTACTTATAATTAACAAGTGATCATATTACTAAATATCAATATATATTAATAGCATGTTAATGGTGTTATCAAATGTGTATATTAATATTAATAGCATTACAAAAAAGTTTTTGTAATGAAAGTTTTATAAATCGGATGATAGTATTACTAATTAGAAATGAGTAGTATTCGGTTTTAACCAAAAAAATAAAACCAAATCGAAGAAATCGGTAATAGATTATTTAATTTTTGGTTCGTTTTGATTATTTATTTAAAAAATTATTGGGTTTTTTATTTTAAGTTCGTTACCTTAAAATTGATAACTGAAATAACTGAATTTTTATTTATTAATACTATAAATTATTATTTTTTTTGTAATAATATATCATTATAATGAACTTTTTATTAATAAAAATTAACATTTATAATAATAATTTTTATTTTTATATTAATAAATATTTAAATTATAAATATTATTATTCAATTAATTTGATTATAGCTGATAATCAAATAAAAAATATTTAATTAGGTTAGGTTCAATTGTACTTCATTTATTAAAAAAAAAATTCAATTCAATTTGGTTATTATTTTAAGGGATTAAAAATTTTGATTATTAAAAAATTTAATTTGATTCAGTTAACTGAATGCTGACTCGTATTATTAATTTTGATAAATATTAAATATTTTACTTATTAACAACATGATTTACATGTTATTTAAATAGATTATTTATAGCAGCGCTAATTTCTTATATTATAGCTATAAATAAACATTTGAGTAAGTTCCATTTAATATAAATCTCTCTTCCAAAATAAATATACTTATGTAGTATTCAAAAAGTTGAGTTTTATAAGGTAAAAGTAATTAAAATATATTTGACAGGGGATGTTAACTTTTTATTAGAAAATAAAATGTTAGTCATATAATTTGTTTTGTAAATGCAATAAGTGTCGGTTTGGATGGTTTGAAATTAAAATTAAAATTTTAATTTTTAATGTAATAGCCACTTAAAATTAGATTTAAAATTATATCTATAATTTTACGAAATTGTAATATAACTATAAAAGCAATTTCATAATTTCATTCTTAACTCGTAAACTGGTAGTGACGATGGTAGACTATCGTCGCCGATGATAATGTTGGGGTGAGAGTGGAGGTGGGAAAGAGGGTGACAATAATGATTGTGAAATTATAATTCTTATGGTGGGCCACCACCGCCAACGCCACCGTCGACGGTCTACTGCCATCACCACTGTTATCACTGGCAACGAAGACTCGTCGGACCGCTGATTGTCACTATCGACGACTTTGACTCACTGAACTGTTGCCGTCGATGATGATGGTTCGCAGAACTGCCACGGCCACTATCGGACTGTCATTGCCACCTCCACTACCGAGGTCCACCACCACCCCACCGCCACCACCACTACCACCGCTATTTCTATCATCACCAATTTTTATTCAATTTCAATTCTAATTATAATTTTTTATGTGAAACAAATATTAGAATTATAATTCTAATATAATTCTAGTTTTAGAGAATTGAAATTGAAATTCTTAATTTCAATTCCAATTCCTTGTCCCAAACAGATTCTAATATGTTACCATTTAATTAAAACTAGTAAAATTTAAGAGTATAACAATCAATTTATAACCGATTTAATTAGCGAAATGCACTTCCGTAATTTTCTATCAAATTCTCTAAGTTCTAGAAGTGCAAGTAAGGTCAAATAAAAGTGAAGGTAAGGTAATGGGTACAATGAACTTCTAAAAAGTTGTGTTTCATAATATAAAATGAATTAAATGATTTAAATTGGATTTTTTTTTATTATAAGTCATTTATAGTTTGATGAGACGAAAATCATCTCATTCCAGAGATGGAGTCCATGATATGAAAGTGAGAATAGGACTTATAAATAAAGAAAAGAAATATCAAAAGCTCCCCGAGGCTGACCTGGTAGGGAGCATCTGATACCTAAGTTAGTAGACTTGAAGATGAAGAAACCTGAAGAAAGAAAAACTAGTCTCTTATTGGTTTTTAAAGAGAGTTTTTAGTGAGAATAAGCTTACTTGCATGAGTGAGGGATTTCATATGAAGGCAATTGGATGCCTTAATAGATAGGCAAGCTGGCGGGCTCAATCCGAAGGTAGCTAGACATTTAATAAAGACGCGAACTGAGAAGCTCGATATTAAGGTATTTAAATACCTGAATAGAGAAGTGAACTAAGGAACTCAATATTAGAAAGGCAAGCTGATGAGCTTGATACTAAAGAGGTTAGTTGACGAGCTCAGTACTAGAGAGGCAAGTTGAGGAGATCAGTATTAAAAAGGTAAGCTAAGAAGCTTGATGTAGAGAGGCAAGTTGAGAAGCTCAGTACTAAAGAGGCAAGCTAATTAGCTCGATGTGGAGCGACGAGCTGATGAGCTCGATATTATAGAGGCAAGCTAAGGAGCTCGGTGTGAAGACAACCGGATGTCTGAATGGATATGCGAGCTTAATAAGCTCAAAGACGAGGCCAATGTGTCCCTAAATATAAAGTCGAGCATTGAGGTGCTCAATACTAGAGGATGAGCCATACTTAGGGGATTATATATGTAGCATGTAGATGATTATTGTATGATTTCCACATCATGTTGTGGTCTTATGATTTTTAATGGCTTCAGATCTTTGACATCACGATACCTGGACTTATAGATTCCAAATAACTTCAAGTTTTTTATGCCATCGCATGTGGACTTTTATATTCCTAATAGCTTTAAGTCTTTAATGCCATGATATGTGGACTTAATAACTTCAAGTCTTTCAAATAGCTTCAGATCTTCAAATCTTCCATATAACTTCAAATCTCAAATCTTCCAAACAACTTTAAATCTTCTAAATAGTTTCAAGATTGTCCTTCCTTAGATGTCTTCAAATAATATGGCTCGTTGAGAGAGGTCTTAAATAATAATATGCCTCGTCAATAAAAGAACTTTAGAAATCCACCTCATCTAAAAATCTTCAAATAATATGCCTCGTCGATAAAGGCTTCATAAGAATCCACCTCACCTAGAGGTCTCCATATAATATACCTCGCCAATAGAGATCTTAAATAATAATATCCACATTAATAGAGAACTTTAGAAATCCACCTTGCCTGGAGGTCTTCATATAATATGCCTCATCGATAGAAGATTTTAGAAATCCACCTCGTATGGAGGTCTTTATATAATATGCATCACCGAGGGAGGTTTTAAATAATAATATGCCTCATCAATAGAGGACTTCAGAAATTCACCTCATTTGGAGGTCTTTATATAATATGTCTCGTTGATAGAAAGATTTATAAAACCATGTCGTTTGAAGGTCTTCATATAATATGCCTTAACGAGAGAGGTCTTAAATAATAATATGCCTCATCTATAAAAGATTTTAAAAATCCATCTCAAGTAGAGGTCTTTAAACAATATATCTCGCTAAGAGAGGTTTTAAATAATAATATGCCTTATAGGTAAATGACTTTTGAAATTGACCTCATCTAGAGGTTTTTAAATAATATGTCTCACTTAGAAAGGTCTTAAATAATAATGTCTCATTGATATATAACTGTAGAAATCTACCACACCTAGAGATCTTCATATAATATGTCTCACGATATTTCATCTAGCTTTTACTAGGTCTTTGGCACCTCACGTACTTTCGCTTAGCCATACTAGGTCTTTAGTTTCTCGCAAACTTTTGCCTAGTTATAATAGGTCTTTGATGTCTCTCCAACTTTCACCTAGCCATAACTAGACCATTGGTGCCTCAAGGACTTTGGCCTAGTTATACTAGGTCTTTGGTGCTTCACAAACTTTTGCCTAGTCATACTATATCTTTGGTGCCTCATGGACTTTCGTTTAGTCGTACAAAGTTTTTGGCACCTCCATGACTTTCACCTAGACTTATATACAACTTTCTTTTGTGGCTAAGTATTGGTACACTAGACACGTGTCAGGTTCTGATTGAAGGAGTAGAGATCTCATGTATGGAGAAGCATGCCACTATCGATGAAGGAGTACTTGATGGTGGTTGGCCACCCTCTTGCCAGTGATAGTAATTTTAGTGTCATTTGTCGTTCAATGTCAATTTTTTGTATGAAAAAATTATGGATCTTTAGTGAATGTTGAGATATTTAAGTTTTCTTTAACGTGAAATAACATATGGAACACATCAAGGCTGATGAGTGAATTTTGTGATCGGATGTGGTATGTTTTTGGTAGAAAAAATAGAGGGATTGATACAACTTTTTATACCTTTTCCATGGACAAAGCTATTTTGTTGAGGCAAAAATTACCCCATTCCAGAGATTCAGAGTCCATGGTATGAAGGTGAAGGATAGGATCTATACAGAGCTCCCAGGGCTAACTCGAAATGGAAGCCTCTAATGTATAAGTTAGTAGACTTGAAGATGAAGAAACTTAGAGGAAGAAGAACTTATCTCTTCCTGGTTCTTATAGAGAATTTTTAGTGAGAGTAAGTTTACTTGCATGAGTGACTAATCTTCCTTTTATAATGGTTCAACTAGGTCAGTAGATGGGAATAGGCGAATAGGCGATAACATCAATTTAAATTTATTAAACAAACAGCCTTTCTTATGTCAGTTTTCTAACAGCACACATGTACTTGAGTGTTATGACGAGGTGACATTTTTGGCATTCCATACTATGAACACGTAATTTTGCATCCTAAGGCATAATCATGCATATACCAAACCAAAATGGTACTAGTCAGGGCTCGGTTCATCCTCAAATTTCCTAAACAGGCTTAGAACAGTTGTTAGGGTGGCAACGCCACTTTAAAGGAGGGGTGCCACCCAAGTGATAGGGCGACCACCTTTGACCAACGGCAACTGTTTTGTCCCTAAGGCTGCCACAGGCTAGCTTCAGGGTTACCGCCCTCTTGAAGGGGCAATGTCGTCAACCCCTCCGATGGTAGCTCCTTCATTAGCCCATGACATAATTTTTGCCTTCTGTTTTGGTATTTATTACCGCACTCCTTCATAGGCGGCGTCGCCACCCCCTCCAGTGGTAATGCCAAGCATAAGTTGTGGCAGCTTCCTGTTTTGCACAATTTTCACCAAATCCCACATCTAAAGCTTACAAACCTTCACCCCAACCTTTTCCTATAAATAGAAGCCCCCATTCACCTTGAAAAACATACCAAAAACAGTTATATAGAATTTTCTCTAAGTGGCTCTTCTTTTTCCCTTCTTTATAAATATTAATTTTTAGAAGCGGTTTATTTCTTTTTTATCTCGATCCAATTTCTTTAATTCTCTTAGAATTAAAGAAATAGAAGATTTTTTCTAGCGTCTAGAGCCCTAATATTAATTCTCTTTGAATTAATATTTGTTTAATTTTAAACTAGTTCCCTTTTGCTAAAGTAAAATTTCGATCCAAAAGAGTCCTAAGACATCTGCCTCCTAAATCAAAGAAAAAAGTACAATTCTCTTAACACATTTTTTTAATTTTTTCATCTTAATTCTTTCAATATTAATTAATTTAAAGTATTTTAAATTGCCCTAATTTAAGATCTTAAATTAGTTTTTTATCCAATTTTTTCATTCAATTTAAAGAATTTTAAATTAGTTTTTTATCTAATTGCTTTGTTTAATTTAAAAATATTTTAAATCATTCTTTGTCTTTTCCTTTTTTTTTTATTTGATAAAGAGTCAAATAAAGAAACAAAACATGATAAATTTGATTTAATCAAACTTTTCTCAAATCAAATCAATTTCTTTTCTAAAAAGAAGAATTGTATGAGTTTTGATTTTCATTCAAAAGGATATAAACATACTATTTCAAAGCATCTAATTCAAAAATAATAAAAAAAATTATTTTTTCCAATTTACTTTATTTTATTTTATTTTTATTTTATTTTAATTAACTGCTTTAGAGAATGTATGATCCATCTAAAACCCATAAGGCTAGAATTGATATTTCCTATTTTAGATTTTTAATATATAAATTTAATTATTTTATTTTTATTTACTTTATTTTATATGCTTTATTTTAAATATTTTATCTTATTTATTTTTTACTTTATTTATTTAAATAATGCAACTCCATTCATATAAATGTCATCTTTTAATTGTTCATACAAAATGCATCTTTTTATAAGTTATAATTAAGTTTAAAGTCAAATTTGAATTACTTAAACCAGAAAACCTAGTTCCTGAACTCCAACTTGATTCAAAGGTTTAGTGTCTTTTTCATTAATTTGCAATAGGAGTCAAAATGTGTTTTATCTTATTTTTTTTCAACAAAAATAAATTAAGATGGCAACTCCCTAAATGATTAAAAAATAAAAATAAAAGAACACTTTGCAAATATAAGGCAAAAACCACTTTGAGTTGTGAGAAATCACCCAAAAGAATTTTGATTTTAAGTGAACCAGATCGGTAATAGCACAAGGCCTCACACATATCCATCACCTTATTTTGGTATGAATCACCTTTTAAGGTGAAGACACCGTTAAAATTTTTCGTCTAAGAAAAGCCTAATGAACTACTTGTATTCTAGCTATAGGATTTTTTTAAGGGATTCAAGTTATTTGGAACTTGGATTTGAATTGCCTTGTCTTTAAGTTATTTAGAACTTGCATATCCGTTTAGACCAGACTAGGGGCCTTACTAGTTAACAAATTTAAGGGTCAGGCTAATTTATCATGCAGATGAGATATTTTTTTTGTGGACTATTTTTATTTTAACCCAATTTAAATTGATTATTTTTATCCGGATCTTTGTTCTTGTAATTAATCAATATTGGGGGATTTATTCACACATGCACTTTTATATGCTCAACATTTTCTCACGAGAAAGTAATTACTTCCTGTCTTTTAAAAATATGACTTCCCTTGTATAAAATTTGAACATTCTACTCCTTAAAAGTAAGAGTGATAGAAACCAAACACAATAAACTCATGCACTCTCTCGAAAAGTTCAACTTCCAAAGTGATCTTTCTCGTAAGAAACCAAATTTATATATCAATTTTAATACAATACCTCTAATTTAATTTTATAAAGCTTTAAAAAATCTCTTTTTGTTCACACACAACACAATTATTTGCAATAGGAGACAAATTACTTTAGAGCTAAGCTTTCCTCACTTTATTGCAAACCAACAACAACCAAAAGGGTCTCCACTCTTCACCTTCACATTGTCATTCAAATGATCTCCCATGCACTTTTTCAATTTTTTTCGTTTAATTTACTTCTCTAATCCAATGATTAATTATGGGATTAATATTTTGAGAGAGACTATTTTGTTGATGATCTCCTCACTTTTATCAGAATTTGGATCCTTTCATTTATCAAATATTGATAAAATTATTTAAATATGTATCAATCATTACAGAAAATAATGGATATTATTCCCACTGTTGTTATTATTATTATTATAAAGAGAAAAGTTGTGAGGGAATATTCTAACTAAAACAAAAACTTTTCTTTGAAAGATTTCTGAGTGAAAGAAAGATTGGGATGGTTGAAACTCACAAGACTTATGCTCTAAGTTATTATAATTAATTATTTGATGTGCTTAATTGGTAATTAGAACAAAGAATAACCAATGACATGCACCGAGTGAAATTGGTAGGTAGGGATCAAAATAATTAAATGGGACGATCACAAAATGATTGATTCCTTTTTCAAGTAGTGGTTGCAGCCAACTAGACCTTGCTATTCATAGGCTGTTGCGTGTTATTTATTCATGGACTTAAACATCAATTTTTTTTATATATATATATAGAAATAACCTATATTCTCAATATAATTTTTAAGGTCACTATTAAATTTTATTTAATTATTTAAAAAATAATTTTGAATGTAATTACGAAAGACCCTAATACTTTTTATTCTCAATTTCTCTCTTTTACAGTCACTTTTTCTCACTATCAATAACACACCAATATTACATAAATAGTGCATGCATATTCTTGTCAAATTGGATATCACCATTGCCTTCCAATCTGTCACATTTGTCTGCTTAGACCTTTTGTGAAAAAAATAATAATAATAATTTGCACATACTCTCCTTTTTTTTTTTTTCTTTTTTACGAAAACAATATTTACATTAATATTCAATTCTTAATCAGAAAATGAAATAATTAATTGAGTTAATTTGCTTCCTATTTTATTGAATATGGTTGAATTCTTGAAGTATTTGTTAAATTTTAAGTGCCAAATAATATAAATTATAAAATTTTTAAATTGTAAAAATATTTAACAATTTAGTAATTTATTGTATTTGCGGTAATTAAATTTTAAGTTAAAAATTTATCGTTTTAAGTGAATTTTAATTGAAAATTTTAAGTTCTATATTCTCAAATAATTTAAAATAGTAAGTAAGAAAAATTTTAATTTTAAATGTATAATAATATTATTAAATATCACTTAAATAATAGTACAATTAATTTATCTTTAATAAAACTAAAAAATAAATTTAATAGAGTATGTTAGACCCTATTATAATTTTGACAATGTCTAAATAATGCCTAAATGTTATAATATACATATAATGTTGTTGATTTAATTCTAAAAATATTTAACTTGACTTGTTTTTAAGTTTGCTTGAAAATAGAGTTTCACGCCCATGACAGCTTCTCACAACTGTGAAAGAATTTCAATTAAAATATAAATTTAGATAATAACTTTCTTCAAACCCGTGAACAACGATCATGACCATGACATATTCTTCATGCTCGTGAATATTGAGTATGCTCAGAGACACAGGGAGATTTTTGACAGCCTTGAAGATTTCTTCATGCCTGTAAAATTTATCCTTCACAATAGTGAAGTGCTTTCACGCTCGTGAACAGTAGTTGGGTTGTCAACATTAGCAGACTCTGAAAATAGCAGTTGAAGGGAGATTTTGAAGCAAATCTTGCATTAAATACAATTAGAATGGTCTTATTTTTACTCTATATTTTGTAGGCTATAAATACTTGAATATTTGAAGATAAAATAATTCTTGCTAAGCTATTTTAAGTAAAAACTCTTAAATTCTCATTCATACTATGTTTTTGTGATATTTTTAACACCTTGTGCTTAAACTCATATTTTGAGTGTTCAATCTTATAAAATCTATTTGTATTTCATCTCTAATCTTTCAAATAGCTTGTATTAAGTTGTGAGATACTAAAATCTCCACATTCTCTTGTATTAATGATTTTGTGAGTGGTAGCTCATTGTGAAAAGGTGAAATTCCTATAAAATCTATTGTAATTGGTTTGGGTGGTGCACCCGATTTTGGTGGAACCTTAATATCGGGTTGATATTGAGAGAAGTGGATGTAAGACAGACGATTGTACTCCGAACCACTATAATTTGATTAGTTTTCTTTGAACTCTATCTCTTTTTATTTGAGACTGTTATATTTATTGCATATAAGTGGTATATTTGCATTAGAAATTTTAAACACCTATTCACCCCCCTATAGTAGTATTGCCATATAGTTTTAATAATTGGTATCAGAGCTTATGCTCTAACTTGCATAAAATCTCACGATTTTTGGAGCTTACAATTCTTTATTATGGTAGGCACATCTACTTCTACCTTTGAAGAAGGACAATGATCCACAAGAGCACCACTCTT
Source organism: Aleurites moluccanus (assembly GCA_948193065.1). NCBI lineage: Eukaryota > Viridiplantae > Streptophyta > Magnoliopsida > Malpighiales > Euphorbiaceae > Aleurites > Aleurites moluccanus. Next base: position 15,978 of record CANXYC010030409.1, read on the forward strand.
TCATGGTGTAAACTACAACTAATGTAAAGTAAGAATGAGAGACTACATTTGCTCTAAAAGATTTGATTTTGGGAAGTCCTCGAGAAAGGTCCTTTTTTCCCATTGAAGGAGATGTTCCAAAGAATTCCTCTGCCTTTAAGACTGAAGACAAGAGGAAAATAGCCAACAATTTTAAAGCTATTGACTTATTATTTTGCTCTCCTAATGTTATGATGTTCAACCGAGTTTCGACTTGTGACTTTACTACGGAGATTTGGGACGTGTTCAAGGTCACTCATGAAGGCTCCAACTAAGTTAAAGACACAAAAATCAATATGCTCAACTCAAGTTTCAAAAACTTCACAATGAAAAAGGAAAAGACAATTAGTGATATGTATAAATGATTTACAACTATTGTGAATGATTTGAAAGGTCTTGATAAAACCTTTACCCAAAAAGAGCTAATCATTAAGCTCTTGCAATCTCTTCCAATAAAATTTGATGTTAAGGTTGACGCTATTAAGAGTCAAAGAATCTTAATGTCATGTCTCTTGAAGATTTGGAGGGAAATCTCATTACTTTCAAATTGAAGCTCACAAATAGAGAAGCCATTAAAGATAAAGGAGAAGAAAAGTTTTCTAAAAAAGATAAAGGAATTGCTCTAAAGACAATTCTAGAAAATGAAGAAGCACCACTAGTGAAGAGGATGAGGATGAAAAGTTGGCCCTACTTATAAGAAAATTTGCTAAGTTCATGATGAAAAAAAAAGTTCAGAAAGAGGGGCTTTAGAGAAAAGAAGAAGCAATTTGATGATAAGAAGACTGAAATCATCTGCTATGAGTGTAAGAAGCTCGGTCATATAAAGATGGACTAACCAAACCTCAAGAACAAGAAAAATAAAGAGAAGAAATTCAGAAAAAGAAATGAAGAATATGTGGCTTGGAGTGGAAGTGACACTTCAAGTGATGATGAATCCTCTGATGAAGAAGAGCAAGAGCAAGCCAAATCTTATAGCAATGGAAGATGAGGAAGCAATCAATGAGGAGTTTCAAGAGGTAAATTCTAAACCTTATACTCTTTATAAATTAGAAATTAAATTCAATGAACTCATGGAAATTTTTTTGTGTGTTTCAAAAGAAAATAATACTTTCAAGAAAAATTTTTCCAAATTGAAAAATGATTACTTAAGACTCTTATGTGAACATGATAAACTCAAGAGTGAACTTAAAAATTCAAATAATATTTTAAGAAAGTTTACTCAAGGAAGTAAAACTCTTGAAAATATTATAGCATCATAAAGAACGATTTTTGATAAAGCCTGATTAGACTTCAATACTAACTTAAAAGTCAAGAAGACTAATACCTTTTTTGAAAATGAAGTAGCGAATCCTAAAAGGATGGTTAAATATAATTATTGAAAAAATTATGGTCATTCATTGCATAGATGTCCTATTAAAAATAGGAGACATTACTCCATAAAAAAGATTTGGGTTCCAAAAGGTTCTATCCCAATTAATAAAAATGTAAAAATTCTCAAGTATGCTAACATGTATAGACCTAAAGGAATTTGGGTTCCAAAGAAGGGATGAATTATTTTATCTTTTGTAGGACCAAAGCTTAAAGAAGGATACTTGGATTATGGATAGTGAATGCTCAAAGCATATGACTGGTGAAAAATTTAAGTTCATTGAGCTCAAACCTAAAAAGAGGATTGTAAGTTTTGGTGATAATTCCAAAGGCAACATGATGGGTATTGGCTCAATTGTCAATGGTGATGTATTTATATCTAAAGTGCTTTTTGTTGATAATCTCAAATATAACTTACTTAATATAATTCAATTACGTGATGTTGATTATAAAGTCATTTTTGAGTCTCTTGTATATATAGTAGTAGAAATCAAAACCAAGAAGGTGACTTTCATAGGCCATCGCCAAGGAAATATATATGTAGTGGACCTTAATAATGCATCTCATGAAAATATTTGTTTATATACATCAAAAGAGGAAAATTCATCCTTGTGGCATAGAAGGTTAGGCTATGCTAGTATGGATGTAATCTCAAAGTTTTCTAACAAGGATTTGGTAAATGGTTTGTCCAAGATGACTTTTAAAAAGGAAAATATGTGTAATGCTTGTGCAAATGCAAATATTCTAAAAGTTTATTTAAACCTAAAAACATTGTTTCAATTTCTAGACTACTTCAATTATTACATATTGATCTTTTTGGTCCTATTAGAACCACTAGCCTTTTTAGAAAATATTATTGCCTTGTTATAGTTGATGACTATTCTAGATATACTTGTGTGTTATTTCTTGCTTATAAGTATGATGCATATCATTCACTCATTCCACTTTTAAAATCTTTGCAAAATCAAAAAGTATATGCTATTTCTAATATTAGGAGTGATCATGAAAAAGAATTTAAAAATTTAGATTTTGAAATATATTTCAAAAAGTATGGCATAACATATAATTTTCAACACGTGGGACTCCTCAAAAAAGTAGTGTTATTGAAAGGATGAATAGGTCGCTAATTAAAATGGCAAGAACTATATTTTATGAATATGATTTGTTTAAATATTTTTGGGCCGAAGCGGTAATGTCACACCCCAACTCCAGTGGTGCGACGATCCTAGGGCAAGGGTAGACTTAAGGCCACCATAAACCCGTAGAACTCACATATCCTGGATCTCATATACAATTATATCAATTATAAACATCATATAATATCATACAATGATCATTTCTATAAATCCATTTAAACATCAATCATATCTTTTACCATTATCATTTCATAGCTTTCTCTTGTTCCTTAATGATCAAAAGATTCATCTCACATCGCTAAGGAACAAGAGTACCCAAGGTAACAATTCATACATTAAAATATTATCATCCTCAAATGACTAACTACGGAGCTCTAGAGAATACTCCCATTACATATTGTGTTATAATACCATTTAATGAATATACAAAATATCTCAAAATTATTACAATGAAGGCTTCTTGGAAGAATGAGTCAAGAAGCTTGATCTTCTCTATTAGCTCCCTCACGAGCTACACTATCACCTGAAATCCACAGAAGAGGAGTGAGCTTTCAACTCAGTAAGATATGAACATGCAGTAAGAAAGAAATACATATACATACTTATATAAATATATATAATCCGAAAGAACATTCATTTCAAGAACATGGTAAGAATCAGAATGTGGTTAGGCTTACAAAGAAACAGAAGTACTCACAATCAAATAGCACTATCAAATATCATGGTAGAACTATAGAATGAATCGATAGCCATGCTACCTATCATAATAGAGCGCATCAGTAGTCCTTGCTACCTTATCGCAAACGCATGCTTGGCCAGGCATATGACTAAAGCTCGTGGTCCCCTCTAGGTGGAACACTGGTAAAAACCCTACCAACTGGGTTCCCAAAGTGCACGATG
>CANXYC010030500.1:0-13466 GCA_948193065.1 Aleurites moluccanus
AATAGCCCTGAACTAATATCATATAAATGTGCCTCCATTTATCAGTAAATATGGCATATTTATAATATATATGGCAATATAATAATTATATATGCATATATAAGAAGAAATAAAGTCAGAAAATATTTTACCAAAAATTGGTCCGCCAGGCCCAATTGCGCTATCGCAATTGGCTATCAAATTACGGGTCCGTTTTGGGATTTTTAGGTAGTTTCTGGTTAACTGGGTTACCAAAAGAATTAGAAGGACTATGAGGTACCGTTTTGAAGCTTAGGTCGGGACTAGGAGATTGGGCCAAGTAGTGGCCCAATTGGTTTTATGGTTTTCATTTTATAGGCAATTGAATTATAGGTCAGTTTAAGTGTTTGCGGTGGATGTTTTTACGGGCCAATTGTTACTTTGATCACTTTTGGCTAACAAACAGCGTATACAATATATATAATATATGAAATGATATAATACATGCAAATCATGCATAATCATGCTAAAGAACTCACCTCAACACCAAAAATAGCTAAACCTTCAAAACACCCTCGAGCTCTATTCAACTCGTCGATCGGCACTCCGATCAGGAGTTACCGACGGATCACCTATAAACACATACAACACTCCGATAAGCTATATTACATTACAAAATATGACCATTTCATCAAAACACAATAAACATACACAATATACAAAGCATTCAATACAAAACACACAATGTGCTATACTTAGGCAATTTCTCAATCTAAACTTTAATTACCGAAAATACACTTTTAAATTCACACATTGCCATACTTTTCTATGCTTATTCACATTCAATCTTAACTTTACTCAATGCATCATTCTAAATACCTTAAATCTATAAACTTTACTTTGATCAAAGTTAACATAATTCAACTTATTCACCAATTTAACAATGTCATTGCTACTAACAATATCTATAAACACCTAATGAATCACATTTAAGCATTTAAGCCTAACTATCATCAAATTACACTTCACCATTATGCTTTCTTCAATTCGGCCAAAACACTCCAAATGCCTAATGATTCCCTTTTCAATTTCAGTCATATATTCATCAATTTCATATCAAAGATAATTCATTCCAACCTTTAAACACCTAAAACAAGCTAAAGCACATCAAACCCTAATGTTAATGGAATTCGGCCAACATGATGAACCAACCAAATGAGTTTATTTCTTTCATTCTTCCTCAAATTCATATCATTCACATATCATAAACATCATTAAAAGCAATAGAATCATCAAAACAACACTTTAAACATAAGGTATGCCTATTAGGGTTTCAAACTTCCAAATTGTATTTCAACTATAGAAAATGAAATTTAAACCATAAATATTAACAACCACAACCATAGGAATATTTCTATAACATTAAAACTTAAAAACCATTAACTTACCCAAAGTGCTTCCAAACATTAAAGATGGATTTGGTGGATTTAATGGTATTGGTTTTGAATTTTATCCTTGGATTAGTGTTTAGGTTGAAGAAATCTAGCTATTTGTATCAAGAAATGAAAGAAAACATTAAGGAATGGAAAACCTAGGAGTGGCCGAACCAAGCTAAGGGAAATGGTGGTTTTAATGGCTGAAAATTCTAAGGAAGAAGATGATAAATAGTCATATTTATCCAAAGACAAAAGGTTTGATCCAATGGTTTAGGTTCCATAGTAATCTTTATGAAACCTGGCCATCCAACCATCCATTCTTCTTACTTTAATCCTATTGGCTAATCTAAAGTCAATTTAGATAGGTTACACATACTTTTGATACACCAAATCACAAACCAAAGGCAATAATCCCATATATTGAACTTAGGTTAGCAACTTTGCAACCTACTCATCTAACCATCCAATTTAAAGTCATTTGATCAAACGGTCGGATTTAATCAAGCCTAAACTAATACCATAAGGTTGCACACACTTAATAACTCCTTATTATAAAGGAAATGACCAAAATACCCCTAGTGCAACCGAAACACCGAAATCACGCAACGTACCGATAATAATTTTTCGACCGGGATTATTTCTTAAACTACTGCTCAAATAAATAAAATAAGACCATTTTCAAGTCTTTAAATTATTTTCTCTCTTTAAATATGATATTAAATCCATAAAATTCTGATGGGCGAAAAATGACCATTTTGCCCCCAGTTCACCAAAATCTCAAAATTTCTCGATTAAGTCCTAGCAGTCTCTGGACTATTCCTATGCCTAAAAATAATTCAAATAACATGCATCATTATCAATTTCATGCATAAATACATATTAACAACACAATTTAAAGAAATCAAAAATCTCTCCTCGAAGAACCCTATAAAGGATAGGTTCAAGCTAGGTTCAAGCTAGGCTGAGGTGTTACATTGGCATTGTGCACAATGACTATTTTAACTCTTGCTAGGAAGGGATATTGTCCTAGCCATAAGGCTTGATCCACCTCATGTTATGTGATGAGATTTTGAGATTATATGTTTATGAGACCCTTTATATATGTTATATTTACATACTTATTGAGTCCATTTTCCTCATTTGTTAAGTTATATTATTTTAGCCACACTGTTAATTGATTCATGGATTCCATTTGCCTTACTTATTGAGACTTTTTGCTTAACCACATTGCTCTATCATTGGGCATCCATCCTTTTTATTTTACCCTTAAGTTTAACATTTGTTTTGTAGTTTATTGAATTATTCACTTGGTTGTCTTATTGACTATCTATTGAGCTAATTATTGACTAGTCATTTGATTACTTGTTATTGATTTTTCGTTGAGCTACGTATTGGCCATTCAATTATCTACTTGTCCTACTACCTAGCCTAATGTATAATAATATATATTTGACTCGCTCAGCATTTTATATTCACCTTATTAGTGGTTTAATATTTTCAGGTTAGGAGTAAGGTGATTCCCAAACTTTCTTCTTCAGTTGGGACCAGTTCATCTTTTGTAATGTAAATGTCAAAGTTTTAAATTTTCTTTTGTAATCCTAATAGATCTATGGTATTATAATTAAGTGAGCTAGTAATGTATAGAATGTTGTGTAAATAATACATATAAATGTTATCTAAGAGATTGATATATTATGTGTATGATAATATTCAATAATGATGATAGATGGAATACGAATGTTAATTATAGAATTGTTATAATAGGGAATGATTGTAAGTTTATAGCAGGGTTCTATGGGTATTGGTAGAATTAGCGATTCCCACATCCGAGGACAATTATGCCCTAAAATTGGGACGTGACAGAGGTGGTATTAGAGCATAAGTTATATGAATAGCATATAGACATGTGTCAATAGGATATAGGTGAACCATGGAGCATAGAAATTTATGTCTCGTCATTTACAGTCTTCATTATATATTTATTTATTATGCGTTGTCCATTATATGATATAGTTTTGTGTTTGTTATTATAATGATGATATTGCTATTAAGAAAAGAGGAAGAGAGGTAGATAATAATAAAGAACAACTCAAAGATTATGTACCCCAGACTAGTACTCCGATGTGAACTTATGAAAAGCCATATCCATCCTTTGTGAGAGTTGAATCAGTAGAATCAACCAAGAGTCCAAGGCAAGTGCAGGAAGCAGAATTTAGTGGTATGTCAAGTGTTACATAAGTTATATTAGAAGATATTAGACAATTAAGGAAAGAAGTACAAGAGTTAATGGAAGAGAGAAAAGTACTCAAAAGGCCTAGGAACATTAAAATCAAGGAACAAAACACAAGACCGAAGAGGGATAAAAGATTACATATTAGAATGAGGAATGTGTTAGATGTCACAAGTGCTATGGAAGAGAATATAAGTTTACAACTATAGCTTGTTTAAAATGTGGAGTACAAGGACACTTCATTCAAAATTATTCATATTGGGAAAGTTAATGACAAAGGAACGGAAATGACTATCAACAAGCAAATAGAAAAAGACAAGGGAAAAAGTTAATGAAGGGAGAAAAAAGAAACATCTGAAAAGTAAAAGAAGTGCTCCACCTGAATTAAGCTAGCTAGAAGTACTCCCCTACTTTTTGTAAAATGATAAGTATAACCTTCTAAGTAGAAAAGACATATCTATATTTTTGGTATTAAAACTTATAATTGTTTATTCGATCATGTTTCTCTTGTAACATTACAGGAGAGAATTGTTAGAGATAGTGAAAATAGTAGATGAAATTAATAAAGTGATTAATACATGAGAGATATAAATAGTAATCATAGTAGATCAATGTACATCTAGTGTATAACCAAAGCATTAGTATTTGGATAACACTTATTACATTAAAAGGATACAAGATTAGATATACAGTTAAAATAAGAAAGGAATTAATAAGGATAGAGCATAAGAGAAGTCCCTTGAGTAAATATAAAGAGGATATAATTAGAGAATAATTATTCTTAAAAAATAACTTAGAAATACTATATGATTAGAACATGTAAAGCTATTTATTATTTAGAAAGAGATAATTGTTTATTCGGGTACTAATCCTAAATTAACTCTACCACAATGAATGACTCTAACAGAGCTAAAAAGAACTGAAGGTACAATTGTAGGAGCCATTAGACAATGGGTTTATACAACCAAGTAGTTCGCTGTAAAATGCAATCATATAAACACTAATGCATTGGGTTCCACTAGAACTCTAAAGTTAAACGTGTTTGGGCAAAGGTAGTACTAAGATGAGTAATATCTTGGGAAATCCTAGGTTTGTTAATGGATTAACCAATACCCCTAATGTATTCATGGACTTAATGAACCGAATGTGATGAACCTTGTATTCAAGTCATACTTAGAAAAGTTTGTAAATGTGTTCATTAATGACATACTTGTCTATTTTAAAAGAAAAAAGAAGGAACATGATTATTATCTGAGAACATAAATTTTATGCCAAATTGTTTAATCATTTTAAGATGTAAAGGGTATGCAGTACTATTTAACCTATGTGAGACTTTTTGTTTCACATGCAGTTAGGTGTATAGCTGCCCCAGTGCGAAGGGACCCTTTATCTAAGTCAAGCCTTCATGTAATTCAACTCTAGAACTTGACCCTATAGCCTGTGAACCATAATAAATAATATTCCATATTCATGAAATGAATTTTCCTATGCCTTCATGCATACATGCACACATGTGTCCATGTATAGACCATGACCCCATAGACTTGTGGACTAAAGACCCAAGTGTCGGTAGTCAAACCCTAAACAATCTCTCAACCAGTGAAAAGTGAATTTTGGTTCACTGAAATGTGCTTCTTTGTTCGTACAGTGAACAATATGGCATTAAAATGAAACCTTTTGTAGTAATTGTCTAAGCCTCATTAATGTAATAAAAGTGCAACATTTTCTGGGTATGGCTGATTACAATAGGAGATATGTTAAAGATTTCTTTAGAATAATTGTCCCATTAACTAAGTTGATAAGGAAGTAAGAGAGATTTTAATAGACAGATGAATGTGAGAAGAATTTTTAGACATTAAAGACATACTTTACCACAACACTTGTGTTAATTTTACTAATAGACACTGGCAAGTTCACAATGTATTGGGATGCATCCAAAGTTAGATTGGATTGTGTTCTGATATAAGATAAATTAGTTATCACTTATGCTTTTCGCCAGTTAAAGAAGCATGAATTAAATCATTGCAGTCATAAATTAAAAATGACTGATGTGATATTTATACTTAAATTGAAGGCATAACTTATATGGTGAGAAATATAAAATATATTGATCATAAAAAGCTTATAGTATGTCCTATATCAAAGAGACTAGAACCTTTATCAATGGTGATTGGTTGAATTTTTGAAAATTTATGAATGTCAAATACTGTATCACTCAGGAAAGGCTAAGGTAGGAGCCAATATTTTAAGCAGGAAGTCGATAGGAAGTCGAGCTCATATTACTATATCATGAAAACAATTAATAAAAGAGATGAAAAAGTTGATAGATGTGTGGAGTTCAGTTTGAATTGGGGATCTATGATCGAAACTAGGCTCTGATAGCCCAATTTCATTTGAAGCCATTGAGATAGAGGAAAACTTGACCTATCAAGAAACACCTGTTAAGATTGCGCATCATCAAGTACTATAGTTACGTAACAAAAAGATTCAAATGGTCAAAGTGTTATGGAAAAATCAATCGATGCAAGAGTATACGTAGGAAAGTGAGCAAGATATATGAGCCAAATATCTATCGTTGTTGCTCTGATGAATTTGAGGACAAATTTTATTAAAGAGGATAGAGTATAATACCCTAGAAATATTTCATTTAAATATAAAAATACTATGTTTAATCATAGAAACATCATATGTACATAATTAGACAAGTTATAGAAAACCGATACTTATAGGAAAACAAGCACTTCGGAACTTCAACTTTTGAACGAGTTCAGAAGTGCATATATTTAAATGCACCATTAGAATCATAAGTTGGATGAATATAAGAAATATTGTGTTAAAATTAAAATGGAACAAAAAGATAGATAGTTAAGATTTGAGCGGTCAAAACATGAATACTTGAAGCGTCGGGGAGAAAAACCTAATTACTTAAATTTTATTTAATATATAAGGCTTCAAAAACCCATTATCTATTTATTTTTATTTATTCTTCCATTCTTCTCTCCCAAAATCGTAGCCTTCCTCATTCTCATTCTCAAAATTTCTTCAAAGAAACGAAAAAAAAAAGCTTAAGGAAAAAATCATACCAAACAATTAAAACAAGCTAATTTAATAAAAAAAAATACATCAAATTTCAACAAAATATGAAAGTATATTATATATGTAACTTTAAAAAAATTTAAATTTGTAATTACACAATATTATAGAGAATGAATTTGAATTATTGAATTAAAATTTTGTTTTAGAGTTTACCATTAAATTTTATTGAATTATGGAATTAACATTTAGTTTTAAATTTTACCATTACATTTTATTTTTAAAAAACTTAATGATAAATAAAATTCATTTTTTTCGACTTTCCTTTTGGAAAAATTATTATTAAATATCCTCACTTTTTAAATCCATTAAATTCTTTCAGAGAAAAAATTGGGTTAAACTACTGAGGGAGAGACATACTGAGGTTCATTCTTCTAACGGTTGGACTCGCGTCAGGGCTCTTAAGGAAGTTAAAGAAAGTGTTAGAGTGTCATACAGACACATCGGATCTGGTAGCTTCTCTCGATACTCTCTACACTTTTTATTCGGAGAATACTCCTCAGGTCCGACGCTACCTCAGATCCACCATTGACAACCACTCTCTCTATCACGACTCCATCCTGGAATTATGATAGGCGCTAGGGAACGAGAAGGCGATATGCCACCAGAGCCCATAGCAAGTCTTAGTTGAACATCAAATAACTATATTCTACAAAATAACATAACATAATATTAAATAAAGGTACATCCTCCAATAAACATTATCTTAAAATATTACAATTCACATATAGATATAACATAAGTGGGGATTTATTCACCCACAAACTGACATACTAATTATTACAAATGTCTAACACACCAGTAATTATGAAAGTACTAAAAGTAATAAAATTACATAATAGCCATAAAAAGTATGTACTCTGCGAAGAAAGAAGCAGAGTTGATCTTGAAGGAAGAAGTGAGAAAGTTACCCTGAAAAAATAGTTAACAAGAGTGAGCATTCAACTCAATGAGATGATATAATTTAAATAAATATGCATGACAATAATTATTTATATGAAATGTCATATCACAATTCATCATCAATAAAACAAGCCAAATATATATCACCCATGATGAGAATAGTAAGTGGAATCCACCATTCATCTATAATCCATAACATAAATAGGGAGCCGACCCCCTCCCTTGGCTTTTTTAAAAATTCAAATACGGGGCCATGGTGAGTCTAGCTCTAACTAGGCATCCCAATACTCTCTTATCCATATTCAGGGGCCACGGTGAGACCAACTCTAACCAAGCAAATCCCTGTAATAACATCATCATAATCGTTTCATAACATGTTTCATCAATTACCATCATAACGTATCATATCATAGAATTCACATTACCTAAGTTAGTATAGGTAGATTCTACGTCATTCTATTTTCATCGCAACACATCAACACAAATTCAAATATTATACATCAATTGTCATCATAATCATATATGTGCATCAAAATTTCTAATGCAGAGTATGATAATTAAATATGTATAAAATGACATACATTTAATATTTATGACATGCTCAAATACACTATTAACTTAAATTATATCAACTCATAGTACAAAATGAAGTATTCAGTCTCTAACTCTGCTAGGACCCGCTGCAGAAGCACTAAGATTATCTAAAGAAAATCATCAACAAAATAAATTAATTACTAACTAAAAGATTTTCTAATTAATTATATAAATATTTAACTTAGAGTTTCTGTTGAATCTCCTCTAAAATATGACGTAGCTCCCTGAAAAACAATAAATTTATATCCTCTCATAAATATTCCAATTCAAGCAATTATTACCCATCAGGAGCCTTTCAATAAATTATTATCACATCCTCCTTATCAATCACAACAAATGTAAATAAAATAATTATCCGTACCTATAAATAATTTTTTCATAATTACCTTAATTATTTACTTATTTAAAGACAGTCAAAAAATTATTTCTTCCATCACAATTATTAAATCGGTATCCTAATTCCACATTTAATTTATAATCTGGTCTCTAAAATATTCCATAATATCAATTATAATTTTTAGAGTTAATAAAAACTCACTTTATCTTAAATTTCAGTCCGGGTTTTTTTCTGAAATTTGAGAAAAAAATCCGGACTGAAATTTTTCTGGTCTGAACTCCTATTTCCGATAAAGGAAAAATAGGTGCCAAATGAAAGTTTGAACCGAAACAAGTGCACTAGTGGTGGAAGGTGTCGAAATCGGCCGAAAATTGCTTCAAACGGTGTGTTGGCCCGTTTCCCGATGTCGGCGAGTGTGGCCGGCTTCAGCGACCGTTCGCGACCGAACTTGCACCGGTGGAGTCATCCGGGGCTGGGCTTCCTTCTAGTGTGGGCGGTGATGCTAGGCGGCGACCAGACGGAGGTGGATCAAAGGAAATCTCCTTTCTCTCTCTCTCTCTCTTTCCTCTTCGTCCTTTCTGTGCTTCTGTGTATTTTCTTTGTTTCATCAGAGCACGGGTTTGATTGGTTGATTTAAACCAATCAGATCCTTATTCTCTTTATTATTTTTTTTAAAAGCTTTATATATATATATATATATATTTTACTTCCTTAAATAAACTAAGAAATAGGGTTGGCCTGGTGGTTGGAAGGCTTAGCCTTCCTTCCACCAAGCCTGGGTTCGAATCTCAGCTGCTTCTTTTTTTTTTTTTTGATAGATATTATATTCTTCCCTCCTTAAAGAAAATTCATCCTCGAATTAAAAACTTACCTTATACCTTAATCACTTGTGAAAAGGTGAGGATACTGCTCTCTCATTTCTTACTCCATCTCCCAAGTACACTTTTCAGTTGCATAATTCCTCCAAAGTACTTTAACCATGTATATCTCCTTAGAACGGAGCTTCCTAACTTGTGTATCAATTATAGCCACAGGTTGCTCCTCATAAGACAAATTCTCATTAATCTCAATTTCTGGTGTGAGGAGTATATGAGAAGAATCAAAAATGTACTTTCTTGGCATGGAGGTATGGAAGACTGGGTGAACATGAGAAAAATTCTCTGGCAAATCCAATCGATAAGAAACTGCACCAATTCTTTCAATTATCTCAAAAGGGCCAACGTAACGTGGTGCCAACTTCATTTTCTTTTCGAATCTCATCACACCTTTCATAGGAGAAACCTTTAAGAACACCATATCTCCTATAGCAAATTCCACATGTCGTCGTCTCGGATCAGCATAGCTCTTCTGCCTACTAAAAGCAGTTTTCAATCTTTCTCTAATTATTGGAATCCTTTCTGAAGTGACCTGCACTAAATCTGGTCTTGCTAACTTGCTTTCTCCTACCTCATTCCAATACACTGGGGATCTACACTTCCTACCATATAAAGCCTCATACGGTGCCATCTCGATACTGGCATGGTAACTATTATTATAAGCAAATTCAATTAAAGGAAGATGCCAATCCCATTGTCCTCCGAAATCTAAAACACACATGCGAAGCATATCCTCCAAAGTTTGAATAGTTCTCTCATATTGACCATCAGTCTGAGGGTGAAAAGCTGTTTAAAAATCCAATCTAGTACCCATGGTTTCTTGTAATAATTTCCAAAATTGAGATGTGAACTGTAGACCCCTATCAGATACAATGGAGACTGGAACTCCATGCAGACAAACAATCTTTTCCAAATATAATCTTGATAATCATGCCACCGAATAAGTTACCTTGACTGGAATAAAATGGGCTGACTTGGTCAATCTGTCAACTATCACCCATATAGAATCATAACCTGTAGAAGTCTGAGGTAGTCCAACAATAAAATCCATAGTTATTCGTTCCCACTTCCACTCTGATATTGGTAGTGATTGAAGAAGACCTGATGGTTTCTGATGCTCTAGTTTAACTTGTTGGCAAACTAGACATCTAGATACATAATCTGCTACATCCCTGTTCGTTCCACTCCACCAATAAGTGTTTTTCAAGTCATGATACATTTTAGTTGATCCAAGATGAACACTATAAGCTTCATGATGTACTTCCTTCATAATTTCTTTTCATAAATCATCCACATTAGGAATGCATAATCTAGCACCATATCGGAGAGTCCCATCTGAATCTACTACAAAATCTTGTACTTTTCCTTCTTGAATTCCAGTCAAAATTTTCCTTAATTGTGGATCTCACATTTGAGCGACTATAATTATGTCCAATAAGATTGACCGAACATTGAAATGAGCTAAGAGCACTTCATTCTTTAGGAACTCCATATGCACTCCCCTATCAAACAATCTGGGCAATTCTTATACCAGCGGTCTCTTTTCAACACTAATATGAGCTAGACTGCCTGATGACTTCCTACTTAAAGCATCAACAACCACATTAACCTTGCCCGAGTGGTAGAGAATACTACAATCACAATTCTTTAATAGTTCCATCCACCTTCGTTGCCTTAAATTCAAATCCTGCTGCTGAAAAATATATTTCAAACTTTTGTGATCTATATAGATTTCACATGTTTCTCTATACAGATAGTGCCTCCATATCTTTAATGTAAATATCACTGTAGCCATTTCCAAGTCATGGGTATGATAGTTTTGTTCATGCTTCTTCAATTGTCTTGATGCATAAGCTATAACTTTACCATGCGCCATTAATACACAACCAAGACCCACTCTTGAAGCATCACAATATACTATGTATCCACCTATACCCGAAGGTAAGGTTAGCACAGGTGCCGATGTCAAGCAGTCTTTCAATCTCTGAAAACTTTTCTCACAAGCACTTGTCCACTGAAACCTAATATTCTTCTGAGTCAACTTTGTAAGAGGTGCTGCAATTCTAGAAAAGTCTTGCACAAAACGACAATAATATCCGACTAAACCAAGAAAACTACGAACTACAGTTACTGTGGTCAGCCTTAACTAGTTACTTACCGCCTCAATCTTTTTAGGTTCCACTTGAATACCATCCTTAGATACAACATGCCCCAAGAAAGCCACATTGTCTAGCCAAAATTTACATTTAGAAAATTTGGCATATAACTGATGTTCTCTTAAGGTCTGCAACACCATCCTTAAATGCCAAGCATGTTCCTCCTCACTTTTGGAATAAACCAAAATATCATCAATAAAAACTATCACAAAACGGTCCAAAAAGGGTTTGAATACTCTATTCATCAAGTCCATAAAAGTTGTTGGAGCATTAAGCCCAAATGACATCACCAAAAACTCATAATGGCCATATATGGTCCTAAATGATGTCTTGGGTATGTCATCCCTCCTAATTCTCAATTGATGGTAACCTGATCTCAGATCTATTTTTGAAAAACATTTAGCTCTCTGTAGTTGATCGAACAAATCATCAATCCGAGGAAGGGGGTATTTATTACGGACAATCACCTAATTAAGTTGTCTAAAGTCAATGCAGAGCCGTAAGGAACCATCCTTCTTCTTAACAAAAAGCATTGGAGCACCCCAAGGTGATGTACTAGGCTTAATGAAACCCTTATCTAACAATTCTTATAATTGTTACTTTAATTCTTTCAATTTAACAGGTGTCATCCTGTATGGTGGCATAGAAATAGGCTCGGTACTCGGTACCATATCTATACAAAATTCAATCTCTTTATCAGGAGGTAATCCTAGCAACTCATCAGCGAACACATTAGCAAACTCATTAACAATCGGCACATTGTCAATTATGTTCATGCTAACTATCACATCTCTAACAAAAGCCAAATAACCCTGACATCCATATTTTAACATCTTCTTAGCACTCATAGCTGATATTAAATTGTAAGGAGAAATTGTACGGTCTCCTCTGAAATTAAATTCCACATCATCAGACATACAAAAATCACCTCCTTATTTCTATAGTTTACAAAAGCAAAATAAAAAGCTAACCAATCCATTCCCAAAATAACATTAAAGTCCATAACATCTAGCAGTATGAGATCTGCTAAAAGTTCTCTCCCTTCCACCGTAATGGAACATGAAGGAAAAACCATATCTACAACTAATGTTTCACTCATAGGAGTAGCAACAAATAATGGACAATCTAAAGCAACTGGTTGACTATCCAACTTCACAGCCAAACTAGGAGAGATAAATGAATGTGTAGCACTTGGATCAATTAATAATCGTGACTCAATTGAACATACAGGAAGAATACCTAAAACAACTGCATTAGATGTTTGTGCATACTAATAAGTTAAGGTAAAGACTTTGGCTTGCCCTCCTCCTGATTGAGTTTGACCTTGAGATTTACCAGGCCCTCTACTAACCATCCTACCTCCTGAACCTCTTCCTGCTAGACCGCGGCTGGGCTGGCCTCCAAAAGAACTACCTACCTGAGAAGCATAGGGAATAGAGTAAGCAGGCTGACCCACACTAGCCATAGATCCTCGAGTATAAGTCTGTTGACCTCTAAATTGGGGACATTCCTTAGAAAAGTGACCCAGTTGACCACACTTATAGCATTGATCAGTACCAAATCGACAAGATGCATATTACCACATCTATTGCAAGTACTATCCCTAGTTCCAGATCCTGAACCGCTATGACCCGAACTCTGACCACTGTGTAATAACCCGAACGATTATAGTGGAAAACCCAAATCGGGTAGGAATTTTTTTTAAATTCTTCAGGGAGCAATAACCGAAAATTTATCAAGGACAATGGAAAATAGACATTAGAGTGAATTATAGAATTTAAATAAGAATTAAATCGAATAGAATGGGCAATATGAACATAGTTGAAAATGCTAGAGTATTAAAAATTATAGCAAAATAAATTGAAAATACTTAAGAGTTAATTA
>CANXYC010030680.1:0-22431 GCA_948193065.1 Aleurites moluccanus
TAAAAAAAAATCTAAATAATTTTTTATTTTTAAATATTATTTTATATATATATATATATATATATATATATATATATATATATATATATATATATATATATATATATAACTTCATTATTCTCCCTATAAATCGAGAAAATAAAATTTCATTAAAATATATGTTTTAATTTAATAAAATAAAAATTAGATTTAAGTTATTTTATAATAAATAATAAAGGTAAAATGTATGTTTTATTAAATTTAAATATTTTTTAATAATTTATTTTTATTAAAATAAATGTCTGAAAATTTCTTTAAAAATTTTAGATTTAAAAAGAAAAACTCTTATCTATTTAAATATTATTTAACTCATAAGATTTGAAATATTATATTAATTTCTCTCATATTTTAAAAATAAATTATATCCACTTTAATTTTATATTATTATATTCTTTAAATTATGATTGAATATATTAATATATTTTAATTTTTTTATAAAATAATAATTAATAAAAAAAATTACAAGCTATATAATATAAATCATCCAATCCGATCTAATTCAATTCACAATTATGGATTGAATTAAATTGATTTTAATTTTTTCGTTGGGTTAATAAAATTTAATTTATAATCTGTGAATTAAATTAAATGTGGTAATAAAATTGTACTAACTCAATCCGCGAATATCCCTATCATAAAAAAAAAAAAAAAAAAAAAAAATGAACATGTTTTACCAATCAACAATAAGAAGAAATAAAATAAATAGGCTCATATAATTTTAGAATCTTTATTTTCAGAAGAAAAAACTGATTCTCTTGAAAAAGTTTTTTACAATACAAGATTATTTTTCCGAAAATGAAGATATATAGACAAACAAAAGGCATGAAATCAAATTAATAGAATGATGACATTTTCTCAAATTTTAAACTATGTTAATAAAAATTTATTCAAAATATTATTATACTACTTATTTTAAATAAGTAAAATTAAATATAGTTAAAAAATATTTTCAATTTTCAATTTTTTAATTTTCTCTAAAAACAAATACGTATAACTAAAAAATAAATATATTACAAAATACCATTTGAAATATATTGAAAAAAAAAAAAAACCATTTACAAAGCAACGAAATCCTACGTGAACTCTATTATTGTGATTTGCTTAGACATCTATCATTGTTTAATCACAAGATTCCAATCTGTAGAGTCAGGCTTGGATCTTGGACTGATCCTTGTTATCCTCCCTGGACTCTTCTCCATTATTGCTTCTCACTTTTCTTAGGTTTTATTTTTTAATTTGTTTTTTTACAGAGTATTATTCATTGGTGATGCAAAGAAAGAGATAAAGAAATATAGGTGTGAGTGGTGGGGGATAGTGAGTGACATATTAACTTGAATTTTGAGAAGGGTAGTGACGTGCAGGGCAGAGAGTGAGGCACAACGGGCAGGTGTCTTTGTTTCAAAGGCTTTATATCTCTTCGGCCTTTTCCTCTTTACTTCTCTCTACAGAAAAATTTTCATTTCATTGTTTTGGTTATTACTTAATTATTATAACCCATTACTATCTTTTGACGCCAAAGTAATTGCAATTTTTAGAGATAACGTTGGCCCTTTCTGCATCTTATGCTACCTGAAAGGACACATCAAACGATTCTGCTTCTTTTGCTTCCTCAGCTAGGTAATTAATAACCATTTCTTTTGTTTTCTCGTTAGATTCTGACATCTGGTCTTGCCTCGTTTTGTTTTTGTATCATATTTAGTTTGTTTTGTTCCATGTTCACATGGGTTTTGTTTGTTTGATGGCATTCGGGAATTGATCTGTTCTCTCTGCCCAATAGTGAAAAAAAGAGATCAAACTACTGTAATATTTGTTTTATTGAACTGGGTTAGTAACTAAAGTTTTGATTTTTTGCTATATGATTTATTCTTCTTTCTTTCTTTCAGGGTCTCTGATTAGTAGTTATTAGTCCTAAGTTGGTTGAAATCTTTGTTGGTTTCTGGAAAAGATGAGTGGAGCTGTGCTTGTGGCTGTTGCTGCTGCGGTTGGTAACTTATTGCAAGGATGGGATAATGCAACCATAGCAGGTAATTTTCCACTTTTATGCATCTTGATTCCTTGTTTCTCTGTCAATTTCCCAAGTGTTACTCTATTTTTTTTCGACAATTTGAAGTTGCATCATAAAGTAGTTGAGAAATTCATTTTGCTTGAATTGACTCGCATTTAGTCCTTTCTAAATTAAAGCATTTTTTTTTGCTATTAATTCATAGATGTAAAGGATCTATCTTTCTCTTGGTGCAGGAGCTGTTTTGTACATAAAAAGGGAATTTCACTTGGAAAGTGAACCAACTATAGAAGGGCTAATTGTTGCTATGTCACTTATTGGAGCTACCTTGATAACTACATGCTCTGGAGCCATATCAGACTGGCTAGGGCGCCGTCCTTTGTTAATATTCTCTTCTGTACTTTATTGTGTTAGTGGTGTTGTGATGTTTTGGTCTCCAAATGTTTATGTTCTACTCTTCGCAAGGCTTTTGGATGGATTTGGTATTGGTTTGGCAGTCACTCTTGTTCCAGTCTATATATCTGAGACTGCACCGCCTGAAATCAGGGGTTTATTGAATACTCTTCCTCAGTTTGCTGGATCTGGTGGCATGTTTCTGTCATACTGTATGGTGTTTGGGATGTCCTTGATGAAGGCACCAAGTTGGAGATTGATGCTTGGGGTTCTTTCTATTCCCTCTCTCATCTATTTGGCTTTGACAATAGTTTACTTGCCTGAATCTCCAAGGTGGCTTGTGAGTAAAGGACGGATGCTTGAGGCTAAGAAGGTTTTGCAGAGGCTTCGTGGCAGGGAAGATGTATCTGGTTAGCTTTTCTGCTTTTATCTCTTGGAAGGATATATGTTTCTTTTGTACAGGATGTAAATTATGATCTGCTTGGGATTTTGATGTATGAAAGTGTTTTTTGCAGGATGCTTAATCATAGCTCTGACAGCATGTAATTTGCATGATAAGTGTTGAGAAATAGTTCTCTTTTCATTGATTACTTTTACTTCTCATACATGGGTTCCATATATATATATATATATATATATATATATATATATATATATATATATATACAAGCTATAACCTAAACTAGGAATGAATGAAAAAGGAAATACAAACACATTGCTACAATCATGCTAGGAGATTTGGAGAGAGATTTACAAGTCAACACTCCTCTCAAGTTGGTGCATAGATTTTGCACATGTCTAACTTGAAAACTAACTTGTGGAATTGTTTGCCATTCAATCCTTTAATGAGCATATCAGGAATTTGATTGTCTGGGATTATATGAATGAGTTTCAACAAACCCTGCGTAACTTTCTTCTTTATGAAGTATTGATTAATCTCAATATGTTTCATTTGATCATGCTGAATTGGATTGTGTGTGATCCCAATAGCAACCTTGCTATCATTGAACAAGAATAGATAATTTTTTTTTGTTAGTAACAATTCTTCCATAATTTTCCTTAGCCAAAATAACTCACAAACATCCTGAGCCATTGCTCTATATTCCGCTTCAGCACTCGAGCGAGCCACTACATTTTGTTTCTTATTTCTCAAAGTAACTAGATTTCCACCTACAAAAATACAATAGCCAGATGTTGATCTTCTATTGTTAGGGGATCCAGTCCAATCAACATCTGTATATGTTTCCAATTTTAGGTGACTGTGCTTAGAGAATAGTAACCCTTTTCTTGGTTCAACCTTCAGGTATCTTAAGATACAAAAAATTTCTTCAAGATGAGAACTGCGGGAATTATGCATATACTGACTCACCACATTTACAACATAGGTTCTATTAGGTATAGTATGTGAAAGATAAATCAATCTTCTTACTAACCTCTGATATCTTCCTAATTCCACCGGATCACCCAAGCCAGTTTGTAATTTATGATTAGCTTCAATAGGATAATCTGCAGGCTTACACCCCAATATATCAGTTTCTTCTAAGAGATCCAAGATATATTTTCTTTGAGAAATTAAGATCCCTTTCTCCGATCTGGCAATTTCTATACCAAGAAAATATTGCAATTTTGCCAAATCCTTAATTTCAAACTCTTTAGCCAATAATTTTTTCAGACAGACAATTTCTTCTTTATCATTTCCAATTACCACCATATTATCAACATAGATAATTAGCAGAGTAAGCTTCCTTTTAGAGTGTTTAACAAACAAGGTATGATCAACATTACTTTGAGAATATCTAAATAAAATCATGGCCTTACTGAATCTATTAAACCATGCCCTAGGTGATTGTTTTAATCTATATAATGCTTTCTTCAATTTGCATACCTTCCCTATAGTCTTCTCACTATGAAACTCTGGAGGTATTTTCATATACACCTCTTCCTCTAATGCTTCATGTAAAAAAATATTTTTAACATCAAACCGTTGTAGACCCCAATCAAGGTTAGCTGCATATGATAACAATAATCTGATGGTATTTATTTTCGCAACAGGTGAAAAAGTTTATTGGTAGTTTACCCCATAAGTCTGAGTAAAGCCTTTTGCTACCAATCTGACTTTATATCTCTCAATTGATCCATTTGTTCTATATTTTATAGTGAATACCCATTTGCATCCAACTGGTTTCTTTTCTGATGAAGAAGTGACAAGCTCTCAAGTTTTGTTTTTTAGGCCTTCATCTCTTCCATCATTGATTCCTTCCATTGTTCGTCAAGAATTGCTTTCTGCCAATCCTGTGGAATAGAAATAGAAGACATAGACGATACAAAGGCTCTATAAGAGGGAGACAAAGAGTCATAAGAAACAAATTTGGAAATAAGGTGTTTAGTACATGCTCTGACTCCTTTTCGAATAGCTATGAGAACATCAATATCATTATTTATAGGCTCAGAATCAAAATAATCAGGATTTACAGAATTAGAATCAGGAATAACATTAGACTCACCGCATGTGGTTTCAGGAACTGATTGCAGAGTTGACGCTGGATCAGGCATAATATTCGTGATGACATTATTCTCCTTGACCTTACGATTGTATGTTTTTAAATCTGGTCTATACAATCTCCTTTTTTTCTATTCTGTTTTCTCTGAATCCTATTCAAAACTCATAATTTGTAAAGGAAGCACTAGCGCTTCCTCTTCGTCCTTTTGCTCCCCTTGAAGAGGAGCGTGAGGTGAAGTAAAATAAGGCTCAGTCTCCCTAAAGGTAACCTCCATTCTCACAAAGTATTTCCTAGAAGGAGGGTGATCGCACTTATAACCTTTATGAGTGCTAGAGTATCCTATAAATACACATTTAAGAGCTCTAGTATCCAACTTACTGCCAGTCTTGTAATGGACAAAACACACACAAGCAAATACTTTTGGTGGAACAGTATATGAAATACTTCCTTTTAAGTCTTCCAAAGGGCTTTTGATGTTGAGACTCTTAAGAGGCATCCTATTAATAAGGTATGTAGCAATAAGGACTGCATGATGTGAACCCCAATCGACTTGCTTTGAGATCCAACACTTTTATGCATGGTATGCGATCCCTTGAAAAGCCAAATCAGATTTGAAACAAGAAATCTCGACCCAATAGCATCCTGTGCTAGAGAACCTTGGTATAATTGAAGAATGCCACAAAGAGATTAGCTTTAATAAGTTCTAAACGATTCTAGAAAGAACCAAAACTGAGAGATTTTTCTCATAAAGTTTATATTAAACAAAATCTCAAGTCTTTTTTTTATTTACATAAATAGTTAGGTATCTATAATGATTAGCTTACATGAAAACCCTAACTTTAACTTCATAGATAAAATAAATTTTCTAAATAAGAATAATTTTCCTAGTTAAGGATAATTTCCTAGGTAGGAATAATCTTCCTAGATAAAGTTAAGTTTATAAATAAGATAAAAATAAAACCTAAATTAATTTTGGGCAATAAGCTAATACAAAACAGGCTCAAAACTCACTAATATATTTAATTTTAATATAAAATATACAACCCAACTAAAATTAATTAGATAAGATTGATCAAAATCTAATACATACAGGACCCTACTTGGGATTGTATCATTCCCCCTTTCTTGAGAAATGATTCGTCCTCGAATTATGTGTCATGGTATCATTGAAATATAAGTTTCTCTTGCAAGTGTTATTCTTTTTTTGTTGGAGAAAACTCGTCCTCTAACTTTGAAGAGTTAAAGTAGTAAGAACATCACACAACTTAGCCAACTTCCCTCCTTGATGACTTGTAGGAATAGGATATGAAAATCTTTTATAGAAAAATCAAAGAAATCATTAGGTAAAACAAAATTCACTGTAAAAATATGCAAGAATTCAACATTATTTTTCTTTTTTTGGATAACTAAATCATTCTCCTTTACTACTTCATTTTCTTGCACTGCTAAATGAATCACATCTTTTTCTTCTTCTAGTATTTCTAGATGAGTTTCAATTGCTGGAATTTTTTCATGAACTTCTATTGATGGAGCCTTATTTTCTTTCTCTAGTATTTCTATATGAGTTTCATTTACGGAAATTTCTTCATGAACAACTTTTGTTGATGGAGCCTTATTTTCTTCTTTTATTTTTCCATCCACCCACTCAGTTTCTTCATGAACAATTTCTATTTATGGTGTCTCATTTTCAACCTTACCATTCTCAATCTCATCTTTAAGTTGCTCTATTATTGATATTGATGCAACTTTCTCTCCAGTTTTCCTTCTGTGACGTTTAGCTCTTTGCTCAGCTTTCCACCTCTCACGTTCTTTATTAACTTCTTCAAAAATTCTTTTATAGTATTCTTTTAGCATCTCCTCTTTAGATTTCGTTGCTTTCCTTAGTGCATTTGGAGCATTTGGATTTCGCCTCTTTAAAAACGAACCTTCTATCCTCTCCATTTCATCTCTCATCTTTCTAAAATGTAAATTCATGGTTTGAAAGCGTTTTTCAAAAGCCTCCAATTTAGAGGCAATGTCAATTGCTTGAGTGTTCTTGGTTTTGCTATTCATTGTGATTAGCTCACTTCACTTCCTCAGTATTTCATATTGAGAGCTTTCAAATTCACCCGTGTCTTTTTTTTTTAAATAATTTACGATAACAAACGGAAAGGTACGAAAAAAATACTAAAACAAATAGAAACAGAAAACAAATCAAGGAAAATTATTTTTGTTTTTTTTTTAGCACTCAAACAGAAAAGGTATAAACTCAAACGAAGACAATGAAATTGATTTTTTTTTTGTTTCTTTTCTAATTTTAATTTGAAATAAAAACAAATAGATTTATGACTTAAATAAGTAAGGGACACAAAATGTGAAAAAATAAAGAACAAATGCAAACAAAAAGGAACGGAAGAAACGGAAACAAGAAAAACGTAGTAACAAGGTAAAATAAAGATAAACAAATATGATTTAGAGTCTAAGCTCTGATACCAAACTGATGCGAATCCCAATCGATTTGCTTTGAAACTCAACACTTTTACGTATCGTATGGGACCCCTTGGAAAGCCAAATCAGATTTGAAACAAGAAATCTCGATCCAATAGCAACCTGTGCTAGAGAACCTTGATATAATTGAAAAACGCCACAAAGGGATTAGTTTTGATAAGTTTTAATCTAGCAAGAACCAAAACCGAGAGAATTTTCTCACAAAATTTATATTAAACAAAATCTTAAGTCTTTTTTTTATTTACATAAATAGCTAGGTATTTATAATGACTAGCTTACATGAAAATCCTAACTTTAATTTCCTAAATAAAATAAATTTTCTAAAAAAGAATAATCTTCCTAAATAAGTATAATCTTCTTAGATAAGAATAACTTTTCTAGATAAGGATAAGTTTTTAAATAAGATAAAAATAAAACTTAAATTAATTTTGGGCTATAAGCTAATACAAAAAAGGTCCAAAACTCAATAATATATTAATTTTAATATAAAATATACAACCCAACTAAAACTAATTAGATAAGATTGATCAAAATCTAATATGTACAGAATCCTACTTGGGATCGTATCATTGCATCACCCCAATAAATCTTAAGAATATTCATAGCAAGCATAAGGGACCTGATTACCTCTAATAAATGTCTATTTTTCTTTTTAGATACCCATTTTGAGCACTAGTGTTTACACAACTAGTTTGATGAATAATACCCTTAGAATCTAGATATGCACGAAACACATCATTCATGTATTCAATATCATTGTCAGGCCTCAAAATTTTTACCTTAGCATCAAATTAATTGCTGATCATAGCATGAAAAGATTAATAAGAAAATACTTCATCTTTAGTTTTTATTAAGTACACCCAGGTCAGCCTATTGCAACAATCAATAAAGATAACTAACCACCTATAACTTGACAATGAAATAATATAAGTAGGATCCCAAACATCTGAATGAATAGTCATAAAGGGAATTAAACTTTTATTATTACCAGAAGAATAATAAGAATATCTAGTGTGTTTGGCAAATTCACAAGCATCACAAAATAAAGTATCCAACTGGCAATTGTCAAACAAATTAGGATAAAGTTTTTGAATTACAGAAAAAGAAGAGTGACATATTAAAGATTTTGAAATTATTCAGTTTTTTCTTGACCTACTTGCAATTTTTGCAGGGCATAACATTTAAACTAACATCAAAATTTTGTTGGGTAAAGCATATTCCATTTTTGCAATTTGATAGTATGGTCTTCTAATGTGTATGTAATTGAGAAAAAAAAGGTGAAAGGATTTCTGCAATTGCAAATTAGGCCAAAGGATTGGATTTTTTTTTTTGGTCATTGATCCTTATTTTTTGTTCTCTCCCATTGTTTGTGACGGGTAACTTCTTTTCTCTGTTATATCCACTGTAACTTTCTGATTATCCTGCCTTAGGAAAATGTGGGAAAGTACTTGCTACTTACCTTTGGCTTGATATTGATGATAATATGATAATAGAGAAGCATCATCATGTGGGTGATACTGATCTTGTTCAGATGAACAGGTGAGATGGCTTTATTGGTTGAAGGACTTGGAGTTGGGGGTGAAACATCATTGGAGGAATACATTATTGGCCCAGCCGATGATGTCATTGATGACCAAGATATATCTGCAGATAAAGATCAAATCAAGTTATATGGGCCTGAAGAAGGTCTCAGCTGGGTTGCCAAACCTGTCACTGGGCAGAGCACTATTGGTCTTGTATCTCGGCGTGGAAGCATGGCAAACCAGAGTGTGCCTCTCATGGATCCTATTGTCACCCTATTTGGTAGTGTACATGAAAAGTTCCCCGAGACAGGAAGCATGAGAAGTATGCTTTTTCCACACTTTGGCAGCATGTTCAGTGTGGGAGGGAATCAACAAAGAAATGAAGAGTGGGATGAGGAAAGCCAAATTAGAGAGGGTGAGGATTATCCATCTGATGCTGGTGGTGGTGATTCTGATGACAATTTACAGTCTCCATTAATCTCACGTCAGACGACAAGCATGGACAAAGACTTGGTCCCACCTGCCCATGGAAGTCTTTCAAGCATGAGGCATGGTACTGTGATGCAAGGAAATGCTGGAGAGCCTGTTGGTAGCACTGGGATTGGTGGTGGTTGGCAGTTAGCATGGAAATGGTCTGAGAGAGAAGGCCAAGATGGAATAAAGGAAGGAGGTTTTAAAAGAATTTATTTGCATCAAGAGGGTGTCCCTGGTTCTCGACGTGGATCTCTCGTTTCTCTGCATGGTGGTGATGCCCCTCCAGAGGGTGAATTCATCCAGGCTGCTGCTTTGGTTAGCCAACCAGCTCTGTATTCCAAGGAGCTTGTGAATCAGCATCCCATTGGACCAGCTATGGTTCACCCTTCTGAAACCGTGGCTAAAGGGCCTATGTGGAGTGATTTGTTTGAACCAGGAGTCAAGCATGCGTTAGCTGTTGGGGTGGGAATTCAAATGCTTCAGCAGGTAACAAATAGAAACTCCATTCTGCTTGATTTTTCTCTGTTAGAACTAAGATAATGCTAGTTTGCTGAATTTTTCATAATATATTGCGGTTTCATTTCTTCTTGTCCTCTGTTCATGTCTTGTCATGAAATAGTTCCTTTATAGTTTCCTGTTATGAATTCTTTTTCCCATTTAGGAGTGTTAAATAAGACATGGGTTGGTTAAAAAGATGCTTGAGCCATTGCTTTGTAATCTCATTATGATTGGTGTTACTGATCTGATAGCCTTGTTTCTTTTCAAGGTTGTTGAGGACTTGATGAATATATTGCTTATGCATGTTGACAATTTGAACATAACTACAATAATGGATGCATGTGGTGATCAGTGAAATTTTATGTAGATTTTAGGGAAGGTTTCAAAGTTTTCTGGGTAAAATGTTGAGAAGCTTGCATTGTCATCATGCTGTTAAATTGGACTGTAGTCTTTTATATAATATTCAGTGGCAGAGCCACAATGAGGGGCTTCCCCTAGACTTTGATGGAAATTTTATATTTATATGGCTTTGCTTCCACTAAATTCTATATACTTCCCCTATTAAATTGTAATATGTAGTTTTAATTACTTTATATTTGATTTGCCCCTACTAAATAATTAATATTTATTTATATTTGATTTGGCATTAAAATTCATGAACTTAACTATAGTTGGATTAGATGTAAAAATGTGTACTAAATTTATTTATTTATTTTTTTAGTTTTCTTTTAAGACCTAATTGACATAATATTTCTAACATACTTTTATCTTAGCCAATGTCTTATATTTTCTCTGTTTTAGCATAAAGAAAAAAAGTGTCATTCTCTGTTTTAGCATAAAGAAAAAAAGTGTCATTTTTTAATATGAAAATATTGTTATTGATATTTACCTTCATTCTTACATGTAAGTATAATTTACGTGTCTTTTTATATGTGTACATACTTTGCCCCCACAGACAAAAGTTCCTGGATCTGCCATCGTATACGTTTCTGACATTTCTCTGAATAGAAGGTTATTTTCCATTCAAATTCTTTTTTATGGATTTTGCCATTCTGAATGCAGCATTTTATCTAATGAATAAGCTATCTCAAATTATCCATTATGTGTTAGATCTTGCATATGTTATCTTTGTTCTTTACCATATAAAAGTTTTCTAAGCTTTAATGGTAGAATCTAATTTAAGGTGGCTGATAAAAACTCTTAAAATGTGATTTACCGTCTCCAAGGCAGGTATGTATTCAAGTTCGGGTACATTTATTTTTTTGCTTGATGGTATTAGTGTTCAATATTTTGTTTTACTTGTCTTGCTTCTTAAGAACCTATATACATGCATGCAGTTCTCTGGCATAAATGGAGTTCTCTATTACACTCCACAAATTCTCGAGCAGGCAGGTGTTGGAGTTCTTCTTTCAAACATGGGAATTAGTGCAGCTTCTGCATCTCTGCTTATTAGTGCAATTACAACATTGTTAATGCTTCCCTGTATAGCTGTTGCCATGAGACTCATGGATATTTCTGGAAGAAGGTATTTCAACTTCTGTTTTTTGCCCTTATCTTTATTGTGATTAAGATGGATTGCATTACATTTTACAAGGCAGTTTTTTTATTTGTGTGTTCTTGTCTTGTCCAAATTGTAGTATGTAGTTGAAAATCAAATAGACCTACAACTAGATCCAAACTTGGGACCAAAACACCAACCTTTTATGCCACTTTGCATGCTCTTGGGAAAACTTGGTTTACAAACATTACATAACTATGTAATAAATGATGACTTGTTTTGGGTAGTCTAGCTAGCAAGGTTTTCAAACGTTGATAAGCTGGAAACTTGATTAAGCACTGTAAGAAAGCTTGTCTCATAATTGCATTTCATCTTATTCCATGCTCATATATGTGCATGCAAACACTACACGTTCTCACACTTGTATTGTATATTTTTATGTGTTTTCATAGCTAGTAAGATGTTCAAACATGATGAGCTGAATCCTTTATTAGAATTAGGGTTTAATTTCACCCACGGTCATTGAACATTTCACTTTTTTTAGTACTCAACTTTTATTTATTTATTTATTTTCAATGAAAGACATTGCTAGATTTTGATAAATTGCTCCCAAATTTTTTACACTATGACCCAATAAAATTTTTCTAATATAGTTTTACAATTGAAAACAAGCTTCAAGAATTTATTAAATACTTGGTGCAAAAAGAATTTTGGCAAACTCTCCACAAAAATTTGGTGATGCCAATTTATAGAAACAAAAATAAAGCTAATTGATTTTACTGATAGAGATTGAAATTTATTTACCACTGCAATTCACTGATCAATTAAAATTAAGTTCTTAAAATTAACACAACCTACAAGAAAATTTAGGTCTAATCATTTTCTGTATTGTATTTCATGATTATGCATGTGCGTCATTGCATGCAAATGCATCCTCACACATACACGTGCTTGCATGCATATGAGTGTGTATGGTGTGTTGGAATTAAGTCTTAGATGAGCCGAAATCTCTTTGTGTGTAGAATGTTTATAATGGAGCTAGTGGTATGGCTAAAATGGAATCTTCTGCTGTACCTTGTAATTGATAAGCTTTGCAGTCCTTTTGTCCTTGTTATTCTTGCCTTGAGGTCTTGAAGATCAACATTGAACTGCTAATGAACACTCAATAGAAATTATCAGCTCTCCTAAATTATTATCACAAAAGTTTAGTATCAAATTGGGTGTCCACAGTAAATTTTGCTTTGATTTTGTATATTCTTTTCATTTCTGATGTGATTCTTAACCATTTGTCTTGTTTGCAGGAGTTTGTTACTTTGCACAATTCCTGTCTTGATAGTTTCTCTCCTTGTTCTTGTCATTGGAAGCTCAGTGAATCTGGGCAGTGTCGTGAATGCATCTATCTCAACTGCTAGTGTTATAGTCTATTTCTGTTGCTTTGTCATGGGATTCGGGCCAATTCCTAATATACTTTGTTCAGAGATCTTCCCCACTCGTGTTCGTGGCCTCTGCATTGCCATATGTGCCCTTACATTTTGGATCGGTGACATCATTGTAACTTATACGCTGCCAGTTATGCTCAAAACTATTGGTCTTGCTGGTGTCTTTGGGTTATATGCAGTTGTATGCATCATATCATTGGTATTTGTCTACTTGAAAGTTCCAGAAACCAAAGGCATGCCTCTTGAAGTAATTACCGAGTTCTTCTCTGTTGGTGCAAAGCAGGCTGCAGCCGCTAAGAAGGACTGACTTGGTTACCTTCTGATGAGAATTTTTGACTTTTTTTTTTAGTATGTTGTTTCAGATGGATTTTCTTTTAGATGTGGAAAACAGGAATCTATATTTTTGTAGAAAGAAATTATGTGTATATTTTTTCATTGTTGGTTTTGGTTTCGGTTTTATATAACCTTAAAAGGTTCATTTATAATTGAAATTATTTGAGGAATCGCTGTCTGATTAAAATATTATTAATATTTTGAAATTGAAAGAGAAGAGGAAGGGGTTAGAGAGTTTCATTGGATCTGCTGAAATTTTATTCAATTTGACTGGCCATTTTAATGTCAATTCAACACCAATTCAGTATATAATTGAGAATTTGTGCAAAGTTCTGAATTTATAGAATTATTATGAATACATAATGCTAATATTTAATACTGAAAAATGGATAATGATAATATCTCAAATTACAGAGTTTATTAGCTGGATGTGATGTCTCTGTTTGTTTACAAGTGACACGGAGTAAAGCATTCACAAGGATTTGCGTCTGTTTTGTAAGGAAATGCATCTGTTTGTTTATCAGAAATTAGAATTAATATCCGTCTCCAAGGTTTAAATATGTCCCACAAACCCTAAAATAATTTAAGGAAATGAAGTAAAGAAAAACTGAAGCCATTATAAAAATTCAAAAATTAAGTCTAAATTAAAAATAGTTCAAAAGTGATTTAAAAGATTGATTTTGGAGTTTCAGATGATCTCATCCAAACTCGGTGGTGAATTGTTGTTGAGCATCAAAATCGATATTCTTTTATATATAAAATAAGTGTTATAATTCATCTTGTATCAAAAGTTAAAACATATTATGCGTTTGTTATAAAATTCATCAAATAATGTCTCTTTTTGTGTTTTTATCGCTTCAAACAGTTTAGAAACTTAAAATTAACATCCTATTTATCAGTGTCTTCCGCTTGAGAAAAATTTATCCTTGAGTTGGGCTCAAAATTCAGGTACATAAGAGAAATGATAAGGAGACAAGTTTGCTACATTGAATGTATTGGAAATCCCTATGCTTTTGGAAAGATCGTTACATAGGCAATGTTATTTACCTTCAAGTTGATAGTAAATTTACCTCTTCGGTTGAAGCTCATTGTAAGAGCCTATTGGAAATCGCTCTTGTCGGAGGAACACCATGATTAGATCTTCAACAGTAAAAGTTTAATATTTTTCCTTTTTCTACAAATTAATTGTACGATTATAAGAAAGATTTAATATTCAAGTGAAAATTTCCCTATTCACATAAGAGATTGTATTAGAGCTTGAAGGAAATCTTTGGGTAAGCCTTCAATCCTTTGAATTTCATTTGATATTAGTTTAATTAGGGTAAATCATAATGAATGAGTTAGATATAAGAGTATTAATGATATTTAATGCAATAATTAAGCTTTAGGGAAATCTTTGGGTAAGTTTTATTAATCTGGATCGTCTGTTTTATTTCGTGTTTCATCTCCTGTCCCATGTAGTTTTATGTACATTACATCACATTTTTTTCAAAGTGTTTTGGCAATCAATAATTTTTTATTAATGATATGGCATACAGAGGTACATGGAATAGAAGATGAAACACAAAATATAATAAATGATCCGAATTTAAATTTTATTCTCATATCTAAATGTAAAAAAACCCTAAAATGAAGCTTAATTTATAATGAATATGAGATATGATTGCTAGTTAAACATAAAAATTAAGGATTTATGGTTAGATTTCAAGAATTAAAGGACTACGGTTTCATGATATATAAATAATAATTTATTTGAGGATTCTTGTGTAGGAAGGTGAGTTAAAGAATATGATGATGATTATTGTAAGCTAATAAATGATTTGAGCTTCTTTACAAAAATTATTGTTATTGAGGTGAGTTATGAAATGCATTAATACATGATAATCCTATTGCTTCTTTTATTATTTTATTCCTATGAACTCATAAGTATGTTTTATGTATTTTTATGCTATTGATATAGATAAAACCATCATTGATATTGTTTATTATTCTTGAAACTCTTTTATTGTTCCATTATATGTATATAGATATATCTTCTTGATCATATGATATTATCATTATTATTATTATGGCTAAATTAATAATTTTTTTTATTCTTATTCTTTGAAATCCTCATTCTTTATAAATTATAACTCATTTCAAATGACTTGATTATTGATTTTTGAATAAGTTCATGGTTGGCCATATTGCCCACTCCACACACACACACACACACACACACATATATAATAAACAAAAGTTTCCATTATGTATATTCCCATTATGTATATTCTTCGGAATCCTCCTCCGCACACACACACACACACATATATATATAATAAACAAAAGTTTCCATTATGTATATTCTTCGGAATCCTCCTCCACACACACACACACACACACACATATATATAATAAACAAAAGTTTCCATTATGTATATTCCCATTATGTATATTCTTCGGAATCCTCCTCCTTGATAAACCATTGTAATATCTACTATTTTGCTTAAAGACTTAGGAAATTTCAGAATTGATAGCTACTCGGTAATGGAATTACTAACAATTTTCAAAAATTATTATAATGAAATTAAAAGATAAAAATTGCATTTAGATGATGAGGTAACATAGAAAAATTAATTTGAAATTAAAATAGCTCAAATTAACTAATGAATTAGTGGAAACAAAGAAGTAAGCATAGGTGAGGTACCTAGTTTGCACATCTCATAGTCTTTTATTTTTAGTAAATTCTATAAAATTCTGATTTTAAAAATTAATTTTCCCACATCACCATAAGACATCAAGAAGTAAATTAAAAATATTTTTAAGTAAAAATGGATTTAAGAAAGTGCCTAAAGATCAAATGGAAAATAGGTGAAAAAGATGAACTTAGGAAAAATGACAAGTTTGTAATAATTACCAAGTCCAAGCTTAATTAAGCCTAATTAATAAAAGAATAGTATTCACAGTCAATATTTTGACTCAAAGAGAGCTAGCCATTTGGAGAGTTTTAGATTAAAAATATTATTCTTTTTTATTTTATAAATTCAAATTATGCAACTTGACAATTTATTCACCATAAAAATTCTTAAATGGAAAAAAATGAAGGAAATTATTACATAAGCAATGTGACATCATAAATCAAGAGATAGTTATGTTCAAAAATAATTATTAAAATTATTATTGGCTATAAAATTCTATAAAAAAGAAAAGAAGAAGAAAAAAAAATTTGCGATAAGCTTCCTCTCTCTTTTTTCCTTTTCTCTTCATCTTTCTCTCTAAATTTCTTTAGATTAAGTTTAGAAAAAACCATTCTCATCATTTGGTAAACTTGCTTTAGTGATTGAAGTTGTAGGAGTGAAGGAAAACAAGTAGAATTGAAAAAGTTCTTTAAGTTTCCTCTAAGGTAAAAAAAAAATTCAAATTTTACTTAAATAATTATTTGTTTAATTTAAATAATTAAATAGAGCATGAATTAGAGTTATATGATCTAAAATTAGTAGATTAATTAATGAAAATGACTAGATTAATTTAGTGAAGAAATTGCGAAACATAAAATGTTCGGTTAGAGTAAAGGAACCAAACTTGAATAGTATAAAACATAGATGTTATGTCTTAATTTTCATAGGCTTAAATGCAGAATTTGATAAAATAGAAATATAAAAGTTATAGATATGTATGTTTAGATAATATGGCCAGAAGAAAGTTTTATTAAATTCAGAATGTATTTAGAGATATAGGTCACTGAATAAGACTGGCTTGGGTTAGGATTTTTACTAAGAAACTCTATTGAGTTCTATACTTTTGAAGACCTTAAAGTCAGACTAAGGAAAAATCGAAATGAAAAATGTTTCCTTATATCTTAAATAAATTTCCATAAAAACAGAATAGCATTTGGATACCTACACACTGAGTTGCAAATAAAAAAGTAGTGATTGCCTAAATGGAATTTGCAGAGCATAATGTAGGATATAGGACAACTTTAGAAATTTCACTATAAATTGAGTAATACTTAGAAAAAATATGATCTTTGAATATGTTATAATCTCAGATGTCTAGTTTAATTAGGAAAAAGAATCGAGACAATTGGATATCTGTAGCTAGAGAAATGAATAATTCAAGTGGTACTGCTAGGGTATATTATAAGATAAAATTAAGAGATTAATTTGATACTTTCAAGTTAATTAAGTATTAAACCCATATTAATTAATTTTGTAGCTGACAAGAGAAAGGATAAAGAGGATAAAACCTTGGATAATCCTTTTTGTTTAGGATAAGGGAAGAAAGGAAGACTTTTTAGAATTTTGATTTAAAGATAAGTACATATATATTACTTTGCTTGAATTGTGCCTAAATGATTTAATTGAAATTCCAAACTTTGAATATTTGATTGATCAAACCTACATTGTGAATTTATTTCTTTTTATTATTTCTAAATATCTATTAATTTCATTCTTAAAATCTTTGAGCATTGTTGAAATTTCTAACTCATTAAAATACTTTATATATTTAATTGTGTATAATTTGTTCCTTATAATTGATTTTAACATAATTGTTCTTGACCCTTAATTGTTACCTTAAAACCAACTTGAATAGCATAATTGAGAAAATTGTAGCCATTGGAATATAAACCCCAACTTGTAATTGAAATTTCTTTCACAAGCCTGAACTTGTTCTGTTACCTTAATTGATTAACCATTTTTATTACATATTACTTCTTGATATATGAATTTATTGACATTGTTATTTGAACCTCTACTGATTATCAATGACGAAACTACTCATCCGATGGAGTAGACTTAAATATACATCAGGCGTTGTGTATAATATTTTACACTGACCCTAGCTAGGAAGGGGTAAGGTCCTAACCATGCGGTTTGATCAACCTTATGACTGTACTAACTTGTATGCTATTAGTTTGTAGCCTCTGCCCATTTATTACTGAATTTTGCTTATCTGTCATTGCTCTGAACTGAACCTTTATATACTGAACCTTATATGATTATTTGCTATATTTCTTTATAATATCTGCTATTTTATGATATTTTAATCATTGTGCAATTGATGAATTTAAATTAATTAAAGATGAAAATGTTTGAGGAATTCAGATAATTTCTGGTTGCAGGAATTTGTGAGGATGATTGCATGTTCTTAAAGAAATAAATTAGTAAAGTGTAAAACACAAAAGTTGTGGATTTATGTTTCATCTTCAGTTTTGTAAAATGGCTTGGTAAAATTCTGTGTGTATGAGGAGTTATGTCTCCTTGAGCAGGACTGATTTGGTTTAATGTGTCTGCAGGAAGTCTGTGTGTATTTGGAATTTCTAGCAATGACTGAGATAGATTGAACCAAAGGTGTAAACATGAAAAATGTTTATTTATGTGTTGTGTTGTTGGATGTAAAAGTTTTAGGATTTTTGGATAAGTATATCTCAGTGGAGAGTGGATTTTATCAGACCTGTTCGGATGGATCGTGGGCAGTAAGTCTGGGTGACAGTTAGAGAGTCACCAGGGTCTGTGTAGTTATTGTTGTGATTTAAATTTTGGATATATTGAGCCTTTATATATCCATTTTAACTAACAAAAGGAATCAGGAAGTTTGGATGTTTGTAGCTCAATTGCGAGCTGGTTAAGTATAAGTTGTCGAGGAAGAGTTTTAACTTAGTAGGATCTGGTGAGCCGGCAAAATGCGAGGTGGCATTTTGGCGAGCCGGCAATGTGAAGTGGCGAAGTGGTGAGGTGAGATTGCCGAAGTGGCAATTGGTGAAGAGGCATATGCGAGGTGGCATATGCGAAGAGGATTTAGCGAAGAGGATAAGACGAAGAGGATTTGGCGAAGAAGAAAGGCGAGGTGGCATTATGCGAAAAGGGAATGTGCGAAGTGGCAATTCGTGTGCAGAGTTTGGCGAAGAGGGAGATAGGCAAAGCGAGTTGGCGAAGAGGCATTGCCGAGGCGGCACATGCGAGGAGAGTTTGGCGAGGCAGCATATGCGAGGTGACATATGCGAGATGGATTAGCGAAGTGGCATTGCCGGATTGATTTGGTGAACTGGGAAGTGTGAGCTGAGTAATGCGAAGTGGGAATGGCGAGCTAGTTTATGCGAGGCAAGCTGGCGAGCGAAATTTTTAGACAGTGACCTATTTAACCCAGTCCCTAGTAGCGTTTTCTGCACGATTTCATTTCTTCTTTCTCTGTCCTTCTTCGGTCTTTTCTCATATCACTTCCATTTCTTGTCTAAGGCATTAATACTCAAATTAATGCATTAGAACTCTAGATTAGCATATTTCAAGGTAGAAATCATCATATTAAGCAAGATATTTCAAGAAATTCAGTGTTGGAGAAATAAGGTAAATTTCTTTAAATTCCATATTCTTTTAGGATTAATTAAATCTGGTAGTTAGAATAATTAATTATGGGTGTAAGAAATTTATTGCAAGCATTTTAAGGTTATACATTATAATTAATGTTGGAGAAATCAGAATTTATGGACTGTCATGAATAGTAATATGAATAGTAAATTCGAATTAAATGCAGATTTTTCTTTAAGAGATGAATTAAATTGATGATGGGAATTAAGAATAGAAACTCTAAGATGATTAAATATTCAGAAATCATGTTGAATATTAATTGATTTAGGAAAACCCTAATTTTGTATATTTGGGGAAATTTTCTTAGGAAGAGAAAATCAAAGTAATTGAGGAGTTGAAGTTGAGCAAATTGCTGAAAGGAATTCAAGGATAATCTGTGTTGAGATAAGTATGAACATTGCATTTGTTATTTCTTATGATATGACCAAATGTTCTAAATTTGAACTCATATGATTCTTGTATACTTGATTATATATTATCGGACAAATAAATTGAGCAATTTCTGATAATTCAAAATCGAAATTTACCATTGGTTCACGAGATTCCATATGTATATATATATATATATATATATATATATATATATATATATTGTAAGTGACTTGGTCAACTTTCTTGGATCAATTTCACATAATTTCTACTTGCTTCTTTACTTGTTAAATTTGAATGAAATTATGATATATATATATATTGATGGTCTTGCGACCACTATGTTATTGTGATATGAAACCATATGACCCTATAGATAGAACGTTCTTCCCAATGAGAGTAAATTCATTGGTCCATTGTGCACTTTGGGAACCCAGCTGATAGAGTTTTTTCCAGTGTTCCACCTAGAGGGGACCAGGAGCTCTAGGCATATGCCTAACCAAGCATGCGTTTGCGATAAGGTAGCAAGGACTACTGATGCGCTCTGTTATGATAGGTAGCATGGATATCGATTCATTCTGTAGTGCTACCATGATATTTGATAGTGCTATTCGATTGTGAGCACTCCTATTTCTTTGTAAGCCTAACTACATTCTGATTCTTACCATGTTCTTGAAATGAATGTTTCTTTCGGATTATATATTTATATAAGTATGTATATGTATTTCTTTCTTACTGCATGTTCATATCTTACTGAGTTGAAGGCTCACTCCTCTTCTGTGGATTTCAGGTGATAGTGTGGCTCGTGAGGAAGCTAGTAGAGAAGATCAAGCTTCTTGACTTATACATCCCAAGAAGCTTCCATTGTAATTCTTTTGATATATGATTTTGTATATTCATTGAATGGTACTATGACACAATATGTAATGGGAGTATACTCTAGAGCTCCGTAGTTAGTTACTTGAGGATGATAATATTTTGATGTATGAATTATTATGTTTTGGGTACTCTTATTCCTAAGTGATGTGAGATGCATATTTTGATCAGTAAGGAATAAGAGAATATTATGAAATGATAATGGTAAAGATATGATTGATGTTTAATTGAATTTATAGAAATGATCATTGTATAATATTATATGATGTTATAATTGATATAATTGTGTATGAGATCCAGGATATATGAGTTCTACGGGTTTATGGTGGCCTTATGCCTACCTTTGCCCTAGGACCGTCGCACCATTGGAGTTGGGGTGTGACACACAGTCAATAGGGAGATGTATCAAAGGCTTGTGGAAAAATTCATTTATCTGTCTTACACAAGGCTAGATATAGCCTATGCAGTAAGCGTAATTAGTCAGTTTATGCACAATCTAAAGAAGGTTCACTTGCAAGCTACTCACAGAGTGCTACAATACCTTAAAGGAACACCAGGAAAAGGTATTTTATTTAGAAGAAATGAAGGTTTGGTGCTAGAAGCATATACTGATGCAGACTATGCTAGGTCAATTGTTGATAGGAGGTCAATCTCAGGATATTGTACCTTTCTTGGTGGGAATCTAGTAACTTGGAGGAGTAAGAAGCAAAACGTCGTGGCTCGATCAAGTGCAGAGATTGAATTTCGGGCTATGGCCCAAGGCGTTTGTGAGTTATTTTGGTTGAAGATTATTCTTGAAGACTTGAGAATTAAATGGGATGGTACTATAAGACTTTACTGTGATAACAAATCCGCAATCAGTATTGCTCATAACCTAGTACAATATGACCGGACAAAACATATTGAAATGGACAGACATTTCATTAAGGAGAAGTTAGAGAGTGGATTGATATGTACACCCTATTTTCCTACACGTGATCAACTTGCAGATGTTTTAACTAAAGGATTGAACAGCTCAGATTTTCAAACAATCATATCCAAGTTGGGAATGGAGAATAACTATTCACCAGCTTGAGGGAGAATGTAGAGAAAATCCTATTTAGGAGATAATTTTGTATATTATTAGCTTTCCTATTTATGAGATAATTTTATATATTATTAGCTTTCCTATTTAGGAGATAATTTTATATATTATTAGCTTTCCTATTTTGTTATAAAATCCATTAATTATGAGATTAGATTAAATTATCATAAATCATGAGATTTGATTAGATTTTCTATTTTTGCTAGGTTAATGTGTATAAAGCCGACATTGTTATTTGGTAATAAAATAAGAAGAATACAATTCTTTTTCAATTGTTGATATTATGTAGCCTCAATTACAAGAAAAAATAACTACAATAATTGTAGTAATGTATATAAATTGCCGGATTAAAAAATAAAATAAAAGTGAAAAGACGTTGGAAAGAGATCAGTCATCACTCACCAGAATTAGGCCCTTGATGACTTTATCGGTGTAATACTGTGGTTCTGATTCTTGCAAAGAAAGAAGATGGCTGATCATTGTGTTCCTATTTTCATCATCATCTCTATGTTCATCAATAAGACCTTGCAATAGCCTATCAGTTCTTTTACCAAGTCTCTTTATTCTCTTC
>CANXYC010030726.1:0-10842 GCA_948193065.1 Aleurites moluccanus
TGGATCCGAAGAAAGTGGATGCAATCCTTAATTGGCCTAAACCCACAAACGTATCAGAAGTTAGAAGTTTCTTGGGTTTGGCAGGGTATTATAGGAGATTTGTGCAAGATTTCTCCAGGATTGCAGCACCTTTGACCAAGCTTACTCAGAAACAGGTGAAATTTCAATGGACATAAGTTTGTGAAGGAAGCTTCCACAAGTTGAAGACTTGTCTCACCAAGGCACCTTTCTTAGTTTTGCAGATCGTTGAAGGAAGATTTGCGGTATATTGTGATGCATCGAGAGTGGGGCTTGGATGTGTACTTATGAAGCATGGTAAGGTGATAGCCTATGCTTCGAGGCAGTTGAGAAAACATGAGGTGAATTACCCTACGCATGATTTGAAAATGGTTGCAGTAGTATTTGCATTAAAGATCTGGAGACACTACCTGTATGGTGAGAAGTGAGAAATCTTCACAGATCATAAGAGTTTGAAATATATATTTCAACAGAAAGATGTTAAATCTCAGAAATTTCAGTGTTGAGGAAATAAGGTAAATTTTCTTCCAAAATTATTTTATTTTAGAAGGTGAGTTGAATTACTTAAGGATTATGACTGTGAAATTTTGTATCATCCAAGGAAAGCTAATGTAGTAGCGGATGCATTAAGTAGGAAGTCCTTGGGGAGTTTATCCCATATACAAATGAGTAGAAGACCTTTAGTGAGGGAAGTGCAGAGATTGCATGATATGGGGATCAGTTTGGAATTGTCAGATTCAAGAGTGTTGTTGGTAAACTTCCAAATCAAGCCGCTTCTCATTGATCAAATTAGAGAAGCTCAAGACAAAGACCCTCAGTTGATAAAGATAAAGAATGACGTGGGATTAAAAAAAGTGCCAGGATTTACTGTGACTGATGGCATGTTGAGACATGGTAGCAGGTTATATGTTCCAGCAATTGATGGTTTGAGAGATAT
Organism: Aleurites moluccanus; assembly: GCA_948193065.1. Lineage (NCBI taxonomy): Eukaryota > Viridiplantae > Streptophyta > Magnoliopsida > Malpighiales > Euphorbiaceae > Aleurites > Aleurites moluccanus. The sequence continues at coordinate 956 of CANXYC010030726.1, forward strand.
GATTCTTAAGGAAGCACATTATGCCAGGTATAATGTGCATCCAGGTGCAAAAAAGATGTACCATGACATTAAGAATTCATATTGGTGGAGTGAAAATGAAAAGAGATGTTGCAGAATATGTATCCAAATGTCTAACTTGTCAGTAAGTCAAGTTCGAGCATCAGAAACCATCGGGGTTACTCCAAGAGTTGCCATTTCCAGAATGGAAATAGGAGAGGGTGACTATGGATTTTGTGGTTGGATTGCCAAGAACTTTAAGGGGCTATGACTCAATATGGGTTATTGTGGATCGATTAACCAAATCAACTCATTTCTTGCCAGTTAAGACGACTTATGCAGCGTCTCAGTATGCCTAGATTTATATTGATGAGATTGTCAAACTTCATGGAGTTCCAGTTTTGATTATCTCAGATAGAGGTACTCAGTTCACCTCGAGGTTTTGGCAGAAATTGCAAGAATGTCTGGGTACACAGCTTGATTTTAGCACAGCTTTTCATCCGCAAACAGATGGGTAATCAGAGAGGACCATCCAAACTCTATAAGACATGCTGAGGATGTGCATTCTAGACTTTGGAGGAAATTGGGATGCTCACTTGCCATTGATAGAGTTTGCCTATAACAACAGTTACCATTCCACAATTCAGATGTCCCCTTATAAAACTTCATATGACAGGAAATGCAGATCTCCCTTGTGTTGGGATGAAATTAGAGAAAAGTATATTGAATGACCGGAGTTGACAAGATATATGTCAGAGAAGGTTCCGCTGATCCGGGAAAGATTAAAGACAGCTTTCAGCCGTCAAAAGAGCTATGCCGACCCAAAGAGGAAAGATCTTCAGTATTCCATTGGAGATCCTGTATTTTTAAAGATCTCACCAATGAAATGAGTTCTACGGTTTGGCAAGAGACGCAAGCTGTCTCTACGATTTATTGGACCCTTTGAGATTCTGAGCAAGGTTGAAAAAGTTTCATACAAGTTGGCTTTGCCGCCCAGCATGGAAAATGTGCATTCGGTATTTCATGTATCGATGCTTCGGAAGTATGTTGCCGACCCTTCTCATATGCTACAAGTGCCAAAAGTGGATCTCCAACCAGATTTGACGTATGAAGAAACTCTAATTGCAATTGTGGGCCGAATGGTTAAAAAGCTAAGGAATTAAGATATACCAATGGTTAAGGTCCTATGGAGAAATCAAGCTATGGAAGAGTGCACTTGGGAAAGTGAGCAAAGCATGCAAGACAAATATCCCTATCTATTTCAGGCTTAAGGCAGGTTATTATAAATTTAAGGATGAATTTATTTAAGGGGGGAAGAATGTAATATCTGCAATTTTATTTTTTATTTTATAAATTGTATGTTTATTGAATAAATTGAAGATATGAATGTTTGAGGAAATCCATAAATTTCTGGTTGCAGGGAGAATTTTGTGAGGCTGATTGCATGATTTTAAAGGAATAATTTGATAAAGTGTAAAATATAAAAGTTATAGGTGTATATCTCATTTTTAATTCTGTAAAATGGTTTGGTAAAATTCTGTATATATGAAGAGTTATGTCTCCTTGATCAGAACCTGTCTGGTTCATTAATTTCTACAGGAATCTGAGTATGTTTGAATTTTTTGAAAATGATTGAGGCTGTTTGAGCCAAAAGTGTAAGCATGAGAAATGTTCCTTTATATATTATGATGTTGACTGTAAAATTTCAGGAGATTTGGATAAGTATAACTCAGTGGAGAGTGGAATTTCTCAAGTCTGTTTGGATGAATTTTGGGCAGTAAGTCAGGGTAAAATTTAGAGAGTTGCCATGGTCTGTGTAGTTATCTTTGTGATTTGAATTTTGGATATGTTGGGCCCATGAATGTCTATTTTAAGTAACAAAAAGAATAAGAGAGTTTGGATGTTTGTAGCTCCTTTGCGAGCTGATTAAATATAAGTTATCGAGGAAGGGTTTCAGCTCGATAGAGATTGGTATTAACGAGCCGGCAAATGCGAGGTGGCATTTGCGAGCCGGCAATGTGAGCAAGCGAAGTGGTGAGGCAAGATTGTCGAGGTGGCATATGCGAAGAGGAGTTCGCGAGGAGAGTTTGGCGAGGCAGCATATGCAAAGTGGCATTGCCGGGGCAGTTTGGCGAATTGGAAAGTGCAAGCTGGCTTATGCGAAGCAGCATTGCCGGGGCAGTTTGGCGAAGTGGGAAGTGCGAGTTAGCTTATGAGAGGTGGCATTGCCGAGGCGGGTTGGCGAGCAGAATTTTGGGGCAATAGCCTATTTAGCCAGTGCCTAGTAGCAATTTTCTTTACGATTTTCTTTCTTCTTCTCTTCGTTCTTTTTCAGTTCTTCTCAGGATAGTTCCATTTATTTTATAATGCATTAATACTCAAAATTAATGTATTAAATCTCTAAATTATCATATTTTAAGGCATCAATCGTCAGTTCAAGCAGATTTTTCTTAAGAAATTCAGTTTTGGACAAATAAGATAAATTTTCTTCAAATATTATTTTCTTTTAGATTAATAAAGTCTGGTAGATAGATTATAGGTATATATAATTTATTACAAGCATTTTGAAGCTATTAATGGTAATTAATGTTGAAAAATCAGAATTTATGGACTGTCATAAATAGTAACGTGAACAGTAGATTCGAAATAAATTTGAGATTTTCTTTAAGAGATGATTTAAATTGATGTTGAGAATTAAAAACAGAAATCATAAGATGGTTAAATATTAAGAAATCATACTGAGTATTATTGATTAGGGAAAAACCTAATTTTGAATATTTGGGGAAAATTTCTTAGGAGAAGAAACTCAAGGAAATTGAGGAGATTGTTGTTGAGCAAACTATTAAAAAAAATTCAAGAGTAAATTGTGTAGAGATAAGTATGAATATGGCATTTGCTTATTGCTTCTTTGAAACGATATGTCCAAGCATTCTTAAGGTTCACCCATATGATTTTCATATACTTGATATTGTATTATCGGACTATTAAATGAAAGTTCTAAGATATTCTAAAACCAAAATTTACCATTTGTTTCATGTGATTACCATGTGTGTGTATATATATATATATATATATAATGTAAATGGCTTGATCAACTTTCTTGGATCAAGTTCATATGATTCCTACTTGTTAAACTTGACTGAAATTTATGCTATATGTTGATGGTCTTGTGATCAATATGTTTCTTTTGATATTGAAACCATATGACCCTACGGATAGAACGCTCTTCCCAATGAGAGTAAATTCATTGGTCCATTGTGTACTTTGGGAACCTAGCTGATAGGGTTTTTATCAGTATTCCACCTAGAGGGGACCATGAGCTCTAGACGTATGCCGGCCGATAAGGTAGCAAGGACTATCGATGCGCTCTGTTGTGATAGGTAGCATGGCTACTGATGCATTCTGTAGTTCTACCATGTTACTTGATAGTGCTATTCGATTGTGAGCACTTCTGTTCTTGTAAGCCTAACCACATGATGATTCTTACCATGTTCTTAGAATTGATATTTCCTTTGGATTAATATATATGTATATATATTTCTTTCATATTGCATGTCCATATCTTACTGAGTTGAAGGCTCACTCATCTTCTATGGATTTCAGGTGATAATGTAGCTCATGAGGGAGCTAGTAGAGAAGATCAAGTTTCTTGATTTATTCCTCCAAGAAGCCTCCATTGTAATCATTATATTTATGTATTTTCATTGTATGGTATCATGGTATTATATGTATTGGGAGTATACTCTAGAACTCCGTAGTTAGTTACCAAAGAGGACACTATTTTGATGTATAAATTGTTATATTTTGGGTTGCCCTTGTTCCTTAGTGATGTGGGATATATTTTTTGATCAGTAAGGAACAAGAGAAAATTATGAAACGATAAAAAAATAAAAATATGAATTATGCTTATATGGATCATAGAAATGAATATTGAATGATATCTATATTTGATTTGAATGTGTATGAGATTCAGGATATGAGAATTCTACGGGTTTATGATAGCTTTAAGTCTATCCTTATTCTAAGACCGTCGCACCACTAGAGTCGAGGTGTGACAATGATCTATTGTTGGGGGCTTGCAAAGGTATTGGGTTTGCACTATCTTATTTTGGAAAATGATTCTTCGGCTTTAGTTATGAAGCTAAACTAAGCCTTCATCCAACAATAAGCTTGGGCCTTTTGGTGGAAGATATTAAAATGTTGGGTTTTGTTTTTTTCTTATTGCTTGTTACATATTCAAAGGGAGGAAATTAGTACACCTCATCTGCTAGCTCATTAGCCAAGTCATCCAGTAAATATTGTTAGTTGGCTTAGTAAGTTCCCTAGGGAACTCCTTGCTTGTACAAAGAAGGATTTCCATCCTTCCTTTTCTTAAGTAATGAGTTTTTAATTATTGGGTATTCATAAAAAAAAAACACGGATTTACACAAATATTTGAAAACTTGTAAGAACGTAGTATTTTATATTGAAATTCAATTGAAATTTATAATGCGTCATACTAAATTATTAATATTGTCGTTTGGGTTGGTTCTGCACCGACTTAACCTCCTTAGTTTTGTGCCTAAACCTCCATGGGTTTGCCTCTTTGCTGCTAGTAGATAGTCAGTGTCATTTATGGCAGCATAGGCATTGGCATGGTGGCCCTGCTGACCAGCACATTTGCACTAATACAGGCTGACATACCCGGTAATTGGCCAACAGATGAAACCACCTGCACACTCATCGCTCGTTTTACCTTGGATGACTTCTATTATACCCAATTAGGGTCCCCAGAGGTTATTGAGGCATTTGGGAAAGGAGGACGACTCCTTGATACTTTCGATATCTCCTCTTCGCACAACTAGATTTTTAGCACTGTATAGCCTACCAATGCAGTATCAACAGAATTGGTGACAATTGGCGCTCAGTTAAATTTCACTCTAGTACCGATTAACCAACAAGAAAATAGGTAAAATCCTCAGTATGCGTCACAGTTTCCATGTGTTAATATATATTAGATAGCTGATTCTATGCCTTAATGCTAGCATAGAATCATTCCTCTTTCCTATTTTGTATTTTTCTTATGTTCTTTTTATTCTGTGTATATAAATGACGCTCTTTGCATAAGATATAAAATATAGTACAATATTATTCATTCTCCCAATTCTATATCATGGTTTTAAAGCTATAGCTGATATTTTTTTATATTATCTATTTTCTTTTCTATTATGGTCTTAGAGATTCTGGGTAACGAAACTCATTTTTTGGAACTGAATTTTTTGTGTTCTACTACTTACCTCATTTTGTCAATTTTTGCGCCTGAATTGACCTTTAGACCTCACCGGTGTCTTAATTTGCGGTTCGCCCTTAATTTGCAGTTCGATCCGCGCATCTGATCCGCCTGATTCTTTGCCTTAATCAAACCGATCCCGATTACTTTGACCAACCTGTTAAGTGGATTTCAAATTGGTTTTCAGAAATTTTTGATCGACTCCTGAAGTATTTTTTTGTCCTTCTAAGTTCAATTTTAGGGTTCGTTTTGTCTGATTTAGTTTTAAAGTTAGGTTTCAGGTCTGGTTATCTATATTTCTCCATTCTAAGCTTCATAAACTATGTGAGACTCGCTTGAGTACTGAAATATTTATTTGAATGATTTCTCATGTAATAAAGACAATTTTTGCCATATATTTACAAATAATTTCTTTAACTTAGATTCTTTAAATTTTGTATAGTCACCACCTTAATTTTTATAGAAAAAATAAGGAAAAAACCCAGTATGACTCCAAAACTAACCCAAAAATAAAAATTAATATACCTTCGAACCAGAACTGAACTTGGGGATTATGTTTTTTGTTTTAAGTAACTCAAATTTGACTCTTTATTTTACTTGTAATTTATAAAAAAAATATTTTTATGGGCAAGCTATAAGAATGACATTTTAATATGAATGAAATATAATGAACAAATAATTTATAATGTTTATAACATAAATAATAATATAAAAAATAAAAGTAAAGGAAATTAAATATTATATCAAAACCCAAAAATATAAGATATCAACTCTAATCCTTATGGGTTTTAAATTGACTACACATTCCCCAAAATAAATTGAAAAAAAGGAGATTTTTTGGTATTTTTGGATTTAAAACTATAAAATAGCTTGTCTACGTATCTCTTTGAATGATAATCAAAACTCATGCAATTCTTCCTTTTTGTACAAAGGGTTAAGTCTGATTTTAAGAAAAATTTGATTTTACCTCTTTCATTTTATTATATTTTAGTTTTTTAATTGATACTTTACCAAATTAAAGAAAAGTAGAAAAAGGAGAAATGAAATATGTAACACATTCACTTGAAAAATATTGAATTTAGAACACAATACTATGCGTCGCATCTTGGGCGAAAGGAGTCTTAGAGTTCTTCCAGATCGGAGTTCCACTTTTCATAAGGGTAATTAAATTAATCCAAATGTCCATATTAATTAACTAAGTTGAATTAATTGGTCAAATTAAGTTTGATGTGATAGTCTTATATTCCTCCAACTCAAAGAGAGCTGAATAAATCATTTCGAAATCAATGAGAAGTGAACCACTTATGTTAAAGAAAATTAATTTTGGAGGGAAAAGGGAAAGCCAGCTAGAGAAAAATCAATCTAACTGTCCTGGTATGTATTTTGAAGGTTGTAGGACCTTATACTTATAGGGAAAAGGTTGGAAAACAAGAAAGGACGGATTTCTATGAGAAAAAAAGAGAGCTAAAGGACGGATTTCTATGTGGAAAAAAAGAAGCTGACATTGAGCCTTCTTAGCAGTGCCGCACTGTAGGCTTAGCGATACCACCATTTCATAGTGGTGGCGTCGCCAACTTCATTGGTGGCAGCAATCAAGAAGCTTTGGCAGATCTGCCAAAGAGGCTTGGAGGCACCGCCAGCCTTCTTTGACACTACCGCCAGCCTTCTTTGGTACTACCACCGCCCTTCTTTGGTGCTGCCATCACCCTTCTTTGGCACTGCTGCCAACTTAGTTCTTGCTTTAGTTGGTTGTTGGGCATTTCGCAAGTGTACGAATTGTTCATGCAAATAATAGTGTGTGAGTAGTGTCGTGTCCCACAGAGAGGCGTGATCAAATACCAAAATTAAATACTTCTCTATCACTTAGACAAAATTAAAATTGGATGTTGAAATGAAAATTAAAAAAAAAGAAGTAATTTTGAGTTTTGAAAATTGAAATAATTTTAACAAGCCTAAAATTTAGATTTCTTCAATTGATCTTTTATGATTCTAACTCATTATTGATTATCCAAAATACTAAGTTAATGAATTAACTGTTCTAAATTATTGTAATTATCTCTCAAGCAACTACAAAATACCTACATTAATTTCATGTTTACTATCGTGATCATTTAGTTAATGTAAGCTCATTAAATTCTTTAGTAATTTCTAACCCCCTAAAGTGTGTCCCAATCTCTTGACAACTCAATTCCTAAGGTTATTGATCTAATGAACTAATATTACATTTCATCTCTCGATTCATCATGTGCTATCTTAAATAATATCTAATAGTGGCCAATTATCAAACATTTATAAACCTAAATTAATAAATTAACTAATTTCAATATATGCACAATATAATCAATCAATCATAATTGAATCATAAAATCAACAATTGACTACATCTAAATTCTATAATAAATAATTTAGCCAAGTATAGTTGAAATACAAATTGAAAATTTTATTAAATTAATAAAATAATTCAACATTGCTAAACAATTAAATTAAATAAAGACAAATGAAATTAAGAATGAAATCTTCTCTATTCGCCAAGATTTAATTTTGATTTCTAGTCTTTCAATTTGAAGTTTTTTCTTACTTTTATTGAATATTTTCCTTTCTAAACTTCTTAAAAAAATTTCCACTCTTTAAAGAAAATGAAGTTTTTAAAGTTAAATACCTATTTTTGCCTAAAAACCATCAAAAATTGGGTCATTAATTCAAAAACTGGGTTGAGTGCACTCAAAGCTGGGTATCGATTTTTGAGTCTGTATCTCCGAAAAATAATTTGAGCATAAACCAAGTGCTTTAGCCAAAAACTGGGTCGAACCTCTCTAAAAACTGGGTATCAGTTTTTATAACAATTTTTCTTCAAATTTATTTGATTTTTGAACCAAATATCTTTATTGTAATATCTGACATTTTGTAGTGTTGTATTGATTTTGTATGATTGAAGAATTTCTTTTGATTTCAAATGTGAATGTTGAGAATTTCAGGACTTTTTGATTTTTAATGCTGCAGGATTTTGTGATGATAATTTCATATTCTTAAAGATAAAATTTGATAAAGTGTAAAGCATGAAAGTTGTGAATTTATGTCTTGACTATAATTATGTAAAATGGTTTGGCAAAATTCTGTGTATGTAATGAGTTGTGTCTATTTGAGTAAGGCTGGTCTGGTTGAGAGTTTCTGCAGGGATGCAGTATCTGTTTGGAATTACTGGGAATGACTGAGGTAGAATTAGTTAAAGGTATTAACATGAAAAATATTCCTTTGGGTGTTGGGAAGATGGATGTAAAATTTCATAATTTTTGATAAGTGTATCTCAGTGTAGAGTGGGTTTTATCATACCTGTTCGGAGAGATTCTAAGGCAGGAGTCTGGGTGACTTTTGGAGAGTCACTATGGTTTGTATGTTGGTTATTTTGATTTGAAATTTTGATATGTTGTGCTCCTAAATGTTGATTATAAGTGATAAAAAGAATTAGTAAGTTTGGATATTTGTAGCTCATTTGCGAGCTGGTTAAGTATGGGATGTCCAGGCAGGATTTTAACTTAGAGGAATTTTGATTTGGCGAGCCAGCAAAAATGCGAGGAGGCATTTCGCGAACTGGTAATGGCGAAGTAAGTTTGTCGAAGTGGCAATTCGTGAAGAGCTTTGGTGAAGAGGAATGGCAAAGAGAGTTGGCAAAGAGCTTTGGCAAAGAGAGATGGCGAAGAGAGTTGGCGAAGAGCTTTGGCAAAGATCTTTGACGAAGAGAGATGGCGAAGAGAGTTGGCGAAGAGGAATGGCGAAGAGAGTTGGCGAAGAGGAATGGCGAAGAGGAATGGCGAAGAGGATAAGGCGAGGTGGCATTATGCGAAGAGGCATTATGCAAAAAGGGAATGTGCGAAGTGGCAGTTCACAAAGAAGCGAAGAGGCGAAGAAGCATTGTCGAGATGGCATATGCGAGGAGAGCCTGGCGAGGCCGCATATGCGAGGTGACATATGTGAGCTGGAATAGCGAGGTGGCAATGCCAGATCAAGTTTGGCGAGATGGAGAGTGCAAGCTGGGAATGCGAAGTGGGAATGGCGAGCAGGTCTATGCAAGGTAGCTTTGCCGAGGTAGGTCTGGCGAGGCGAGCTAGCTAGCTTGTTTCTGGGCAGAGGTCTATTTAACCCAGCACCCTCAGCGGTGATTTTCACGATTTTCTTTCTTTCTTCCTTCGATTAAATTTCAGTCCTTTCTCAGATTTGTTCCATTTTATTTTCTAAGGCATTAATAATCAAATTAATGCATTAAACTTCTAGATTAGTCAATATTAAGGCAGAAATCATCAGATTTGGGCAGTAATCTCAAGAATTTCAATTTGAAGGAAATAAGGTAAATTTTCTTTCTAAGCTATTTTCTTTGGATTTATTTAAGTCTATGGGCTAGGATAATTAATGTTGGGTATAGAGAATTTATTACTAGTGATTTGAAGCTATTAATGGTAATTAATGTGGGAGAAATCTGGAGGTTGAGACTGTCATGAACAGTAACTCTGAAAATTAAATACAAAAATTTCTTAAAGAGATTAATGAAATTGTTGTTAGGAATTAAGAATGGAGACTCAAAGATAATTAATTCTTAGGAAATCATGTTGAATATTATTGATTTGGA
>CANXYC010030760.1:0-19427 GCA_948193065.1 Aleurites moluccanus
GGGGGGGGGGGAGAAAAAAAAAAAAAAAAAAAAAAAAAAAAAATAAAAAAAAAAAATAAAAATAAAATTAATAATTATTATAAATAAAAAATAAAAAAAAAAAAAAAAAAAAAAATAAAAATATATATATATATAAATTAAAAATAAAAATCACATATATATATATATATATATATATATATATATATATATATATATATATATATATATATATATATTTGAACCAATTTTAAACAAAATTTTGTTATTATTTACTCTGCCTCATTTATAAATGAAATCAATTTTCATTAAAATCAAATAAGAGAGATACCTGTTAGGATGAGTCAAAATTATTATATATCTGTAATACAGCGAATTTCACATTATTTAATTATATATATATATAAATCGATATTTTTAAGGAATGGTTTAAAATATTTGTTAAAAAATAAAATTCAGATAATTTTTAATAAATAAATTAAAAAATAAATAAAATGATTGAAATAATTATTTTATAATTATATATATATTTTTGAAACAGTTAATGGTATGTAAATTTATAAAGAATTAAACCATTTAATTGTTTTTGCAATAGTATTAAAAATGATGTTTTTAATTGCGTTTTTTCTGGCACGAGACTAGTTCACCAAGCACAATGATCACCGGACCCAGAAGTCTTTTTTTTTTTTTTTTTAATTCTTTTTTCTGCTCCAAAAACTCATCCTTCTATACTCCATTACTGAAGTAAAAAGCTTCACCGTGATAAAAGACAAACCACCATGTAGATACAGGAAAAGCAAAAAATGCCAAAAGTATTTTATATCAATAACAAAAATTGAAGTTTCATACAAAATAATTAAATTAAATTAAATGGAATTTAAATCACTCTTTCTTAACCGTAAAGATCTCACACCAAAAATGGTATAGTATTCTGTAATTTATACACTCACTGCCTCTGTCTCTGCATCGAAAGAAAATAAAAAAGACTGCGAAAAACAGAGCGAAGAATAGAAAGAAACAGAGAGAAACTTCTAACAAACACCATGGCGTGGAACAGATCAAACCCACCATTGTTTTTTCTTCTTTTTTCTCTCTTTCTCTCCTCATCCTCATCCTCTTCACCAACTACTGTAACTTCTCATTTCCAGACTTTTCGCTTTTCTGGTAAGCAATTTTTTCTGTTCCATAAAAAATGATTTTTCTTGCAAAAAATGATTTTTCTTGCTTCAGAGTTCTGTTTTCAGAAATAAGTTTTCATCTTTCATTTCGGTTCACATCATTTTTTCATTGCAGAGTTTGGTGAAAGGGAGAATGGGATAGTGGCGCAATGGGGAGAGACAAGGAGGCATCTTGATGAAGAGACCCCGAACTCAACTCTGATATTGGCTGAAAAGAGAACTCGAAGAAGAGACCCTTTGAATAATCTTAAGCGATATACTGGTGGTTATAATATCAGCAATCAACATTACTGGGCTGTGAGTTTTTTGTTTTGTTTTGTTTTTCCTTTTATTTTCTCTAACTATTCATGTTCTCCTCTGGGTTCTTTACGGTTAATTTGTTTATACCCAAGACATATTATCTAATACTCATTGATTTGTTTGCTTCTCAATTTTTTTTGACTCATTTCTTAATTCTTTGAATTTTCTGGTAGATTATTTTGATTAATAATTGTTCTTTACACTAATTATCATTTGAATTATACAGTCTGTATCTCTAACAGCGGCTCCCTTCTTTGTCATTGCTGGAATTTGGTTTGTACTATTTGGACTGTCTCTTGCCTTTATCTGTCTATGTTATTGCTGTTGTCCAAGAGAACCTTTTGGCTATTCTCGAATGTGTTATGCCCTTTCTCTCATTTTCCTCATTCTCTTCACAATTGCTGCAATGTAATCATATCTTACCCTCTTAGTATTTCTACATTTTTGTTTTGATTAGCAGTTCTGTGACACCCTCAATATAATGCTTTTGCTATGCAATTTCAGTGTGGGCTGTGTGGTTCTCTATACTGGTCAGCAAAAGTTTCACAGTATTACAACACACACGTTGGAGTATGTCGTGAATCAGGCAAATGTTACTGCCAAAAACCTCAGGAATGTGTCAGATTATCTTGCTGCAGCTAAGAGTGTTTCTGTGGATAATTTTTTTCTGCCAAATGATGTCCGGAACAGCATTGGCAGCATTGAAACAAAGATTAAATCCTCTAGCACCATTCTTTCCAGTCGCACTCAGGAGAATTCTGAGGATATACAACATGGTTTGGATGACATGTAAGCAAAAGCACTTATAAAAACTCCCCTGGTGCTTGCTTACATGTCAGATTTTAAAGAATTGTTTGTCATTCTGTTCATATTTTTGCTATGAATTGCAGGAGACTAGCTCTTATTATACTTGCTGCTGTTATGCTTGCATTAGCATTTCTTGGATTTTGTAAGTTTCTTGTTTCCTCATGTTAGATGTAGAAGATTTTAATTGTTTGATCCGTGTTACAACTTGATATATGTTCTTATATTATTTGAATGGTGACATTGGTTGCAGTATTCTCCATTCTCGGGATGCAATGTCTTGTATACTTGTGAGTGATGATATCTTTGAGCCATTTTGACAAACAAACTTGAAAAAATTTGCATTTTTTAAAATTAATTGTTTATTATTGTGCAGCCTGGTGATCCTTGGGTGGATTCTTGTTGCAAGCACATTTATATTGTGTGGTGTATTTCTTATTGTCCATAAGTAAGTAACATTATTTATATTGTGTGGTGTATTTCTTCTAGTCCATAAGTAGTAACATTATTTATATTTCGTGGTGTATTTCTTCTTATCCATAAGTAAGCAAAATTATTTTGTTCTTTCTTTATCAAGTTTTTAATTGTAGGTTGGTGGTCCACTGCATATGCAATTTTATGCTTGCTTGAATCATTGTTGTGGTTCTAAAGTGAGGGTCAGCATGTTGACATGAATTTTTTGAAGTCCAAATACTTGAATTGTTCTTGGAAAAAAAAAAACATTTTGATATCTCACAGCAGCTTTAGATGCTTTTGTTATGAAGTTGGATTGGGACTTGACTAACTTGATCTTAAAGTCAATGAAACTCATCTTCTTTGTCGTTATCATATTTGAATTTTTGGTTCACGAGGACAATAACTTGAGGTGAAATAGGAAATTGCTTCTGCACCTCTGTCATGAGACCTTGTTGGGCTAGAATCACAATGACTTCGATATCATATTAAAGAATCACCAAACTCAGTACTTTTAGGCAAGCACTTAGTTAAGACAACCTCGCCTCGAGAACCTCTTTATTATTCTAGCTAGTATCATCTATAAATAGAAAGATACACTTATCAACTAGAGCATTTGAAGCTTGTTCTCACTCTTAACACAGCTAAATGGGTGAATACATTTTGACATCATTCGGTGCGGAATAGTTCTCTGTCATTTAAAATGTCATGCTTGAAAATGTTAACAAGTGCTGAATAATGTGGCAGTATAACTAGTGGCAAATGCCATAGCTATGCTTCTATGCTAAATATATTATTCCTAAATGTATTTGTTTGTTTGCATCTGCTAGTGTTGTTGCAGATACATGTGTTGCAATGGATGAGTGGGTTCTGAATCCCACTGCCAAAACAGCCATGGATGATATAATCCCTTGTGTGGACAATGCAACCGCTCAGGCAACCTTGCAACAAACCAAGGAAGTGACTTATCAACTTGTCAATGTGGTTGATTCTGTCTTCAAAAATATCTCTAACAGAAATTTCCCACCTCAACTAGGACCTCCTCTTTATTACAATCAATCTGGTCCATTGATACCTGTTCTTTGCAACCCATTTAATTCTGATTTCTCAGATCGGCAATGTGCTGCTGGTGAAGTGGACTTGAACAATGCTACTAAGGTAATATTTATGGACTATGGAATATAAATATTAGTGAAGAATGGCATATATATGCTGGCATTATTAAAGCTGTGGCACAGAAAATCAATCTGCATAACAGATGCCATTTTAGATTCAAATTTCTAGTAATTGTTTATGGTCTAATCTTACTTTTTATTAGTTCGCATCAACGTAAAAGTTGAAAATTTTGCTTCATCTATTCTGTGTTCACTTTGGCAGCCTCAAATTTTATTTTCTATTGTGAAACTTTATCTTGGTATATATAAAAAATATGGTGGGGCAACTCTGAGTTCTATTTTCTGTTTCAAATAGGTGTGGAAGAATTATACCTGCGAGGTTTCATCATCTGGAATTTGTACAACACCTGGCCGATTGACTCCCAGTTTGTATAACCAAATGGCTTCCGCAGTAAACTTGAGCTATGGTTTGTATCGATATGGTCCTTTCTTGGTTGGCTTGCAAGATTGCACTTTCGTTCGACAAACATTTACTGTCATCAGCCACTCTTATTGTCCCAATTTGAGGCGATATACTGAATGGATTTATGTTGGTTTAGTGATGGTATCTGCTGCTGTAATGCTATCGTTGATCTTCTGGGTGGTCTATGCAAGAGAGCGAAGGCATCGTGTGTATACTAAGCAGTTCATGTCTAGAGGCATGGAAGGTCAAGACAAGACTTAATAGAAATGTCCTAAATTAATTATCAGTTACTCCATCTTGTGTATACCTTTGGTACCATACATTGCTATATTTTTGTACTTTGTACATTATTATAGTCCTACTTATGCTTGGCTCGGCTATCTCCATTAGTGTGGGAGAATGAAATGGTGTTTATAATCACCTATAAGAACAGATAATTTACTGGTGTTACACCTATGCTATTAAATTTGACGACTTACTACTATTCTCATTCAAAAGATTAAAAAGTTTGTTTAGGCATATTTTTCGAAAAAACATCATTTTAAAAAATGTTGAGAAAGTATTCTTGGAGTGTCATTGAACTGCTTGAAAATTTTGGTAATTAGAATCTTAAATCCCTGGCAGAGCCAAGAGTGCTTTTAAGTTCACACATCAACTACAACTAATTGTATAAATCCAATTGGTTTATGTTAGGTATAATATCTATTTGCTTGTAAGTTTTTTTCATTACTTTAATTATATTTCAATGTGATATTCATTAAAAAAAAAAAGGAAAAAGAAAAAATGGTTGCAAGTTGGTGATTTGAACAGCTTCAGGTAAGTGTATAGCTTTCAGCCACTGGCATCTGGTTGGTAAAGCAGTTGAATTTAACACAGTAGAAACTCTGAAGCTATACAACACAAGTCAATGGAAAATTTATGTATGCTGGTAGTACTTGCTTGATGTGATACTTGGGATTAACCTTTGTTCAATCATGGGCCAGGTCAGAAAGTTAAACAATCTGAGCTCTCTGTAAATGACCAAGTCCAGCCCATTCTAATAGAAAATAATATTTTATTCTTCAATCAGGCCAAACCGAGCCCATCATAAAGGTGATTGGGCCAGGCATGTTGGGTGTGGGGACAATTCTGATATAATCTTGGGTTTTTGGTGTGTTGGGCTAACCGAATATATAGGCCCATGATCAGGTCAACTGCATCTGTTTTTTTTTTTTTTTTTTTTTTTTTTACCTCTGTTTAAGAATGATTGGTCACCGGTCAAAAAAGGTATTTCTTCTGTATTTAATATTAAAAATAATAAGATTTTGGTTAAGTTACAATTTAATTCGTTTTGATGTGAAAAATGATTGAGTATTTATATTTTGAGAAATTTATTATAATATTTTTGTTATAAATATATAGATAAATGTGGATGTCCATTCATCTATCCCACTACTCATAAGATAAATGTGGATGCCCATTCATTTATCCCACTACTCATAATATAAATGTGAATGTCTATTCATCTATCCCACTACTCATAAGTTTTTGTAATTAAATTTAATTTTATTACACCATTTATGTTGTAATTTATGGTTGATTTTTATATATTATAACATATGATGAAGATTAACTCTATAAATAGGAGTTCATATTACTTTGTAATACACACAAAGAAAATAATAGAATACTCCATCTTCTACATTCTTATTCTTGTTCTTTTTTTTGTTCTAATTATCATTATTTTCTTTATTTTCATAACACGTTATCGGCACAATTCTCTCTATGACATTTTTGATAGTTTTATTGTTTAATGGATTTGAAAATCTTTCCCTCGACAACGTTGAAGCATTTGAGGTTTGAAATTCTTTTTCTTGATGACATTTCAATTCATATATTTGAGTAAGTAAATTCTATTTTATGCATTATCATTTTATTTTTCAATCTACATCTAACATAAAAAAGTTCTACTCTAATTTTGATATTTATTTTTGTATAGATTATAATATTTTATACTTGTTAAAATATAATTTGAAATAAAAGAAAATGATTTGTATTTGAGATCTTATAAAAGTATAAGTGGAAAAAAAATTAGAATAGTTATTATAATTTTTTTAATTTAATCATATATTAATAATGATAGTGAATTTATTTATTTTGATATTGCAAAAGTTATTCTTTTATTTTAAATATATTAATTTTTTGTTAGAATTAACTCTTAATGTGTGGAAAATATTTATAAATAATAATATGTTAATATTTTTTCATATATCGAATATGCTTCTGCAGTAGCAATATTGATAAAAAAGATTATAAAAATGTTATGAATTAATTTCATACATTCTAATGTAATCTCATTCCCTGAAATGAATGCATTCATATTTAATTGAATAAAATAACAAGTCATTAATGAAAAATTCATGAAATATATTATGGTGCTTTTATCTCATTTCCTGAAATGAATGTGGTAATATATAACAATAATACTATGAAATTTAAAAGTAAACATATAATAATTATTCTTTTCATAAGAATAAAGAAATATCATAAAAATAATTATCACCACTAGAAGTGAGATAAAATTATATAGAAATAAAAATAGAAAAGGTGGACAAAATTTTTAAAGTAAATATTATTGATATGGTATAAAGAAAAATTGATCAAATACTTGTCGTATGATAAAATATCTTATTGATATTTATCGAACATCGCAAAAAGAGAGAAAAAATATGAAAATAAATTTTGTCTTTAATAATGATGATCTTAACTATGATCATATATATATTGCTCACATTGATGTGACAAATATGTTTTTGAAAATATTAAAAAGGATAATTGATTTCTATATATATATTGAATGGTGCGATAACTCGTACAATTTAAAAAATGTCAAATATTTTTCTTATTTGAAAATGAGCGAGACAATTGTTTTTGGTAAAATAAAAAAAAAATTAAAAACTCCAGAAGAGCCAATATATTATTACTAAGAGGAACAATATTTATTATATATAATGCATTATTTTCTCTAAAGTCTCATAGAAATATGTTAAGTTTTAAAGATATTCACAGTAATGGATATCATATTGAGACAGTAAATAAGATGAATAAAAAATATTTTTATACTACAAGTATTATTTCGGATAGAAAAATGTACTGAAAAATTTTCTGTTATTTTCTCTGATTTGTATCATATAAAAATTAGTGAAATTGAAGAGAATCTTATAGTAAACCAGAAGTTTACATATCCAAATATTTTATTATTTGGAATGATAAGTTAGGTCATATTGGTTTAAAAATAATGAAAAAAATAATGAAAATTCACGTTGAATCCATTGAACAACTAGAAGATTCTTCAAATTAATCAATTGACTTTTGGTCAAAAGCTATATATTTTTCATCTAAGAATTTTTGAATGTGCGGTATATATTCTAATTATTCCACCACAACGCACTAAGATGAGTTCTCAAAAGATGTTAAAAATATAAGTTGGATATAAATCTCCTTCAATAATTAAATATTTTGAGTCATTAATGGGAGATGTATTTACTGCTCGATTTGCAGATTATCATTTGATAAAGTAATATTCTCAGTATTAGGAGGAGATAATAAAAGTTGAGAAATACAAAACAATATAAACAAGAAGTTCATAAATTAATTTATCTGCAAAAATTAGCAAATTTATTGCCGGATGCACTTGCTGATTTAAAACGAGTAACAAAATCTCATATAACAGCTATTAATGTTTTAATTTGTATTGTTATCCCAGAAGGATAATATATTAATATTAATGAATCTCAAGCACGCTTGAAGCGTGAAAGGCTATTGATTATAAGGATAAAAATTCTCGAAAGAGAAAAGAAATAAATAATAAAGATAATTTTATTGAAAATGTAGATACTAACATGGATACATTTCCTGAAGAAGTAAAAGTGTCTGAAAATAAAGAGATACTGATAAATTATGTTGGTTCTGAAAAAAGATGGAATCGACATGAAATGGTTGTGAACTATTATTTTGCATATAATGTAGTATTAAATATTATGAATGAAAATGATGCTCTTGAACCACGATTTGTTCAAGAATGTTGAAATATAATTGATTGGCCAAAATGAAAAGATGTAATACAAGCAGAATTGAATTCTCTTGAAAGAAGTAAGATTTTTAGACCAGTAGTCCAAACACCTGAAGATGTGAAACGAGTAGGATACAAATGGGTATTTATACGAAAAAGAAATGAGAAAAATGAAGTTGTAAAATACAAAGTAAGACTTATTGTATAAGGGTTTTCACAAAAACCTGAAATCAATTATAAAAAAATATACTATTTTGTGGTGGATGCAATAATATTTTAATATTTTATTAATATAGAAATGTATGAAAGACTTGATATGCACTTAATGGATGTAGTCACAACTTACCTATGACTCAATTGATAATGATATGAAAATCCCTGAAGGATTTAAAATAAAAATATAATTTAAGTTCTCGAGAAATTTATTCAATTAAATTACAAAGATCTTTGTATGAATTAAAACAATTTGGGCCTACATGGTAAAATCGTTTTAGTGAATACTTGTTCAAAGTAGAATATAAAAGCAATACTATAGAGAAATTTGTATATAAATTTGCCATAATTATAGTATATATTGATGATTTGAATATTATTGGAATTCCTGAAGAATTTCTAAAAGTAACATATTGTTTGAAAAAAGAATTTGAGATGAATTATTTTGAAAAAATAAAATTATGT
This sequence comes from Aleurites moluccanus, assembly GCA_948193065.1. Classification (NCBI taxonomy): domain Eukaryota; kingdom Viridiplantae; phylum Streptophyta; class Magnoliopsida; order Malpighiales; family Euphorbiaceae; genus Aleurites; species Aleurites moluccanus. The sequence goes on from CANXYC010030760.1 coordinate 9,022, forward strand.
TTTGATTACAAATTGAATATTTGGCAAAAGAAATTTTTATTTATCAGTTAACTTATACACAAAAAGTTCATTTATAATTTTATATACAAAACACATTCATTGAATAGTTCAATAATTGTTTGGTCACTTAATGTGAATAAGAACTCTTTTCAATTAGAGAATATAATAAAAAAAATTTTGGTTCTGAAGTATCATATCTTATATAATAGGCGTACTAATATATTACAAAAAAATAGTGAAATTGATGTTCAATAAATTCGTTCAAGTGACAATCTAACAGATTTGTTCACTAAAGTATTACCTATTGCAACATTCAAGAAATTAGTTAACAGTATTGAAATGTGACGCCTTAAAGATTTTCAGTGATATTGTAAATAGGGGAAGTTTAATACCGTACTTTTTTTTCCCTTAACCAAAGGTTTTGTCCCATTGGGTTTTCCTGATAAGGTTTTTAATGAGATAGTATATCATTTGCAATGCGAGAATATTGTACTCTTTTTCCTTCACTAGTTTTTTTTTCCACTGGGTTTTTACTAGTAAGGTTTTAATGAGACATATTCTTTGTAAAGATGGACATCCAAGGGGGAGTGTTATAAATATATAGATAAATGTGGATGTCCATTCATCTATCCTACTACTCATAAGATAAATGTGGATGTCCATTCATCTATTCCACTACTCATAATATAAATGTGAATGTCTATTCATCTTTCCCACTACTCATAAGTTTTTGTAATTATGTTTAATTTTATTACACCATTTATGTTGTAATTTATGGTTGATTTTTATATATTGTAACATATGATGAAGATGAACTCTATAAATAGGAGTTCATATTACTTTGTAATACACACAAAGAAAATAATAGAATACTCCCTATTCTACATTCTTATTCTTGTTCTAATTATCATTATTTTCTTTATTTTCATAACAATTTTTTTATTTTGACTCCATTAATTATCAAATCCTTCCATCTATATATTTTGTGAATTTTGTTAAAAAAATAAAAAAAATAATAATAATTAAAATACTCCCTCTTCTACATTCTTATTCTTATTTTAATTATCATTATTTTCTTTATTTTCATAACAATTTTTTTATTTTGACTCCATTAATTATCAAATCCTTCCATCTATATATTTTGTGAATTTTGTTAAAAAAATAAAAAAAATAATAATAATTAGATAATTCCTAAAATACCCTTCCCTCCTCCTTTACCCATTACCTTAAATAAATCCCACCCAAAGACTCCCAACTCCCACCAGCTCTCTCTCTCTTTCTCATGAATTCAACTCCAAAAACTCTATTCTCCAGTCATTATCGCCATTAATCTCTAAAACGCTTGAATAGAAAAAAGAAACCCACTTGTTACAGTGTATGGATTTTCAATTTCGAATGGTTTCTCTCGAGAAAGAAAGCTTCTTCTTTTCTTTTCTTTTTTTTTTTTTTTTTTTGCTTCAATTTTAGAAATCTTTTTTTGTATTGGCTAATAAGTTCAATTTTGATTTCACTCTTTCTTCAATTTCAAAAATCCTTTTCCCTATGTGCTTGTTCATGTAGTTTTATTTTATGAGAGATTTATTGACGGAGACCAACAAGAGTTATGTTTTTCTATATTTGTATTTTTATATTTTTTATATTTTTTATTTAATTTTAATATAAAATTTACTTTTAGGTGTTATTTAAGATATTATATTAATATTTATTTGTTTTCTTATTTAAGTTAGTTTTGATTTATTTTCTTTATTTATATAAATATGGTGATTTGTTTTCTTTTTAGAATCAATTATCATATTAAATTACTAGGGTTTTCTGAGAGTTATTTTCTATATATAGTCCTATAAATTTTAGGGTTTGAAAAACTTTTGATTGAAATAAAATAATCTTTTTGTTTGAAAGTATTTTAATTTTCATTATTTTTTAAATCAATGAATTTTGATGCCTATTAGTCTGGTATTCATTTAGAATCAATAGATTTTTACAATGCTTTTGCTATGTCAGTTGGTATCAGAGTTTGCGTTCGTTTCTTGAAAACTATGCCATCAAGAAGATGACGCCAGACTGTACATGTAGAGGAGGTTTATTACCGTAACGCAACAACTCAGATGGTTCAACATATCAAGAACCATATGGAGAAACGTATGACACAAATGATGGAACCGTTAACATAGAGGATGAATGAGCTTTTAAGAGATCAAATATTTAATCTTCATGTCTTAGAAATAATATCAATTGTCAATTGGGATTTACTTGCAGTATTTGATGATTATCCTATTGAAGAAATGTCATTATCTACTATAATAGTTTTATTATCTATGGAAAATTATAATAATATCGGAAAATCGCAGCAAGACCACAATACAAATTCACAAGAGAGAAGAATATTATTACGAAGATTCATTCACAAATATTTTTTCTTCCGTTTCTGATTCTTTCTTCTGTAAAAGAATTTTAATTGAAAGTTATATTAAAAATTATTGGACTAATTGGATGGGAAATATAATGAATATTGAAAAATTTCATATTTTTTATGAGTATTTTCAAATGAGAAGAAAAAATATATCGAGTCAAATTCGAGGATGAATTTTCTCTACCCTAAAGAGAATGATGGTTGGTATTTTTCTAAATTTGTATATTTTTTTTTATTTTTAGTATTTTTTATTTTTCTTATTTAATTTTGGTAGGAAGCTTGTTTTTATGTGCTATTTAAGGTATTTGTTTCCCTATTAAGTTAGTTTTGATTTGTTTTCTTATTTATGTATATCTAGTAATTTTTTTTTTTTCGGAATAAATTATCATATTAGATTTCTAAGGTTATTAAAATTTATTCCCTACATATATTTTGTAAACCTTAGAATTTGAGAATTTTTTTGAATTGAATTAAAATAACCTTTCTTTTTGAATATTTCTTCCAATTTTCGGCATTCATTTGAATCAAATAAACTTTGATGCCTATTAGTCTGGTATTCATTCTAGAATCAACAAACTAGTTTTGATTTGTTTTCTTATTTATGTAGATTTAGTGATTTATTTCCTTTTTGGAATAAATTACTGCAATACCTGTCATAAAATTTTTTTAGATATTATTGTATGTTATTGCATTGATTGTGGATAGATTAATGAATTGAGGAATTTAGAATCTGTATTCAAGAAGGATATTGTGAGGCAGATTTCAGGATTTTAAAGAAATAATTTGGAAAAGTATAAAACATAAAAATTGTAGATTTATATCTCAACTTTATGTCTTTAAAAGGATTTCATGAAATTTTGTGTGTGTGAGGAGATATGCCTCCTTGACTAGGACCTGTCTGGTTCATTATTTTCTGCAAGAATTTGAAAATATTTAATTTTTCTGGGAATGATTGAGGCTGAATGAGCCAAAAGCATAAACATGAGAAATGTTCCTTTATGTGTTATGTTATTGGATGTAAAATTTCAGGGAAATTGGATAAGTATAGCTCAGTTGAGATTAAAATTAATCAGACCTGTTCGGATGATTTTGGGCAGTAAAGTCAGGGTAAACTTTAGAAATTCACCATAGTTTGTGTAAATCTCCTTTTGATTTAAAATTTTGGATATGTTGGGCCCTGAGTGTATATTTTAAGTGACAAAAAGAATCAGAGAGTTTGGATATCTGTAGCTTATTTGCGACCTGGTTTAGTATGAGTTGACGAGGAAGGGGTTCCGGCTCGGCAGAATCTGCTATTTATGCGAAGTGGCATTTCGAGCTAGCATATGTGAAATGGTATTGTGAGTCGGAAAATGCGAGGTGGCATTTGCAAACTGATAATGTGAACAGGCGAATTAGCGAAGAGGGAAATTAGTGAAGTGGGATTGCCGAGGCGGCAATAGGCAAAGAGGAGAATTGTCGAAGTGGAATTGTCGAGGTGGCAATTGGAGAAGCAGAGAATTAGTGAAGTGGGATTGCCGAGGCGGCAATAGGTGAAGAGGAGAATTGTCAAAGTGGAATTGCCGAGGTGGAAATTGGCAAAGTGGGATTGCCGAGGCGGCAATAGGGGAAGAGGAGAATTGGTGAAGTAAAATTGCCGAGGTGGCAATTGGCGAAGAGGAGAATTGGAGAAGAGGCATTGCCGAGGTGGCATATGCGAGATGGAAATAGGAGAGGAGAGTTTGGAGAGGTGGCATATGCAAAGTGGGATTGGAGAAGTGGCATTGCCGGAGCGGATTGGCGAGGCGAGTTGGCGAAGCAGAATTGAGAGGTAGTAGCCTATTTAACCAGATACCCAATAGCTTTTCTTTCACGATTTTCTTCTTTTTTTCTTCGTTCTTCTTCATTTCTTCTCCTATCTTTCTCAAATCAGTTCCATTTGATTCCTAGTGCATTAGTACTCAGAATTAATGCATTAGATTATTAAATTAGAGCATTCTAAGGCTGTAATTCTTATTTTCAAGTCAGATTCTTTAAGAACTCAGTTTTGGGAAAAATAAGGTAATTTTCTCCAAATTTTATTTTTTCTTTAGATTAAGAATTTCTGATAATTACAATAGTTATTATAAGTATATAGAGTCTATTATAAGTAATTTAAGACTATTAATTTTGATAAATATGGAAGATATCAAAATTCATGAAATTGATGAATATTGACGTGAATAGTAAGAACGTTTTGAATTTCAGATTTTCTTTAAGAGATAAATTAAATTGATGTTAGGAAACAATAATAGAGACTATAAGAGGGTTAAATTACAAGGAATTATATTATGTATTATTGATTAAGGAAAACCCTAATTTTGAGAATTTGGGGAAACTTTTATAGGAGAAGAGAACTCAAGAAATTAGAGGAGATTATTGATTGAGCAAGCTATTGAGGGAAATATAAGGATAAACTTGTTTAGAGGTAAGTATGAATATCATAAATGTGTTTACTTCTTACGAGATGATTGCTAAATATTATATATATATACATTCAGTATTGCCACTGTAATATTATGACTTGCATTATGTATTCGTTTTACATATATATATATGATAATGACTTGATTGTTTCTTGGACCAAGATCATGATTAAGCCTTTGCTATAAATGCTAATTGGTCTCTTGACCAAATTCAGTTTTGTTGAGAACACAGTATCTTCTTTATGAACCTAAGACATATATGCATAGAACGTTTTTCCCAATGAGAGTAAATTCATTGGTCTAATGTGTACAATGAGAGCCCAGCTGATAGGGTTTTTATCAGTGTTTCACCTAGAGGGGGCCATGAGCTCTAGACGTATGCCCGCACAAGCATATATGCCACATTAATGTAGCAAGGCTACTAATACGTATGTTATGATATAAGATCACTTCTATCATATGAGATTTGATAATGCCATCCTTTGTGGGCATTTTATATTCTAAATGAGAACCATGATTCAATTTGTGATATGATTTTATAGTGCTAATTATTATAAGCACTCATGTTCCTTCAAGTAAAAGCTCATATATATATATATATATTCATGTTCATGATTTGATATTCAGATTCTTGATTTATATTGTTCATATCTTATTGAGTTGAAGGCTCATCCCTCTTCTGTGGTTTTCAGGTGCTAGTGTAGCTCAAGAGAGAGCTAATCCAGAGGATAGAGCTTCTTGACTTATTCTTCCCAAGAAGCTTGGATGTAATTATTTTGGATATTATTTTGATATATACATATAATCATGTCTGTTGAGGTACATTCTCTTAGAGCTCCGTAGTTAATTCTGGGATGTTGATTTTGTATCCATGGATGTTATTTGTAGAATCTCACTTATTCCATATTGATGTTAGATTCATCTTTTGATCGATAAGGAACAAGTAGAGATGTTATGTTATAAATGATAAATTATAAGATATGATCATTTGCTTTGGATAGATTGTATGATTATTATATGAAACAGGTTTAGATCTGGGTTCTACGGGTTTATGGTGGCCTTATGCCTACCCTTTCCCTAAGACCGTCGCACCGGTGATGTCGGGGTGTGACAACTGTGTCATATGGTATAGAGGAATAGAAATCGGACTAGTGCCAGGAAGCAACTTAATACCTAACTCAATTTCTCTATCCGGTGGTAACCCAGGTAACTCATTATGAAATACATTCAAAAACTCACTAACTGCAGAAATCTACTGCAAGCCTTTCACTTCCTTGTGAGTATCACGGATATATGCCAAATATCCTTGGTAACCTTTCCTCATCAATCTCCTCATAATCTTTGCAGCTTCATTTGGAATCACACTACCCTATTACTTGGTGTATTTATTTGGTGTATTATGTTTAGCTTTATATGTCATGTATAAGTTCTAACTTATGTTGAATTTATATAGTAATTTATGGTAGATTTATATTTTGTAATTTATAGTAGAAATAAACCCTATAAATAGAAGTCCCTATTACTTTATATAATACATCAAAAAGACAACATAAAACTTCATCTTTTATATTCTTATTATTATTCTTGTTGTTATTTTTATTTTATTTATTTTTCATAAAAAGTAACATATACTTGAATTTTATAATCCTATTTAAAAATTTATTATATTTAAAACAAGTCTCAATTTTTTATTAACTTTATTTTTTCTTTTTAAACAAATGGTTATATCGGAAATCATGTTCATTTCTAAATTTATTAATTTTAATTAAAATTTGAAAATATTAATGAACAATAAAAATATTCATAATTTATATTTTATAATATTAGAATTTTAATTTTACAAGCAAATAGATTTTGCTAGTTTGAAGTATTAAAATTACTCAGATTACTTCACTATTTGTAATTTATTTTATAGATTGAATATAAATAATAATTATCAACAAACTGTAACATAAAATTTTTTATTGGCTTAATTTTATTTTTCTTAAAATTTATTAAAATTTTGTTTTATTATTAATTAAAATAGTTTTTATTTAATATAATAATTAATATTTAATAATATATAATTACACATTTGAAATTCATAATAATCACATATAATGTATGTGCACAAGTAATTAGTATATAAAAATTAAAATAATTTGTCAAAAACAATATTTAAATATTTAAATTTAAATCTTTTACTTATTTAATAAAGAAAGAAAGAAGGCATTATATTACAAGTTGGAAAGAAAGAAGGCATTATATTACAAGTTGGATCAAATGGAAAAAATTCATTTTGATAATGTGAATTAAACGAGTAGACAATCAAAATATTTGAGTCATTTGCTTTTATATAAATTTAGGTAGATTGTATTTTCAAGTTTATTTGGTTTAGCATTGTCAATTATTGTAACACCCAGACTGTGATAAATTGAAAACTTTTAACAACGGAATAGACAGTGTTAATAGTAATGGATTTTTATTATGTTTTTAAAGGAGTTTTTTATTTAAAATTTATTATGGATACCTAAAGTTGGACCCTATAGTATTAAGGAAAAATAATTTGAGGATTTATATAAGGCTAGGAAGGTAAATGGATAGATGGTATTTTAAGTACATGTCAAAAAAATACTGGAGATAATTATACAGTCTGAATAATTAATTTTATATCGAATCTAGAGTTATTCAATACAGATACATGGATAACAAGAGAACTAAAATAGTTCCATTTAGTGGTAAAAAGAAAAGATGGAAAAGTGATTGGAATGATCGAAAAATAATAGAGTGGTAAAATCATAAATAAGAGCAACTTTAAGGGCAATTTTGTAAACACGCTGTTTAGGTTACAGAATTGAACCAAGAGTAATTTTAAATGATAGAACAACCCAAAATAAGTTATTTTTTCCCCACAGTGAATATTGATTCTCAACATAATGAAAAAAATAAATTACAGAATGTTTTGGAGTAAAATTTCAAATAAGAAAAATTATGGACCAAATTGCAATTATCAAAAGATGTGGAACTACAAGTAAAATTATTTAATTGGAAATAAGGGTAGCCAACCCACATGAAAATTATGAAGAATTCTGGATTAGTCCTTCCATTTATGTAAAGTGACAAATCATTCATTTTCTAAAATTTTCTACAAATCTCTTCAATTTTCAAGATTTCTTTGTGAAATTGGTCTACAAAGGAAGGTGGTGGATGGCCATTTATATCCTTTTGGCCAAACCACAAGAAGGAAGAATAACCAAAAATAATTTACATTCCTTCCATAGAAACTAACCAAAGTTGGATGGAAAATTGTTGAGGGGAAAAAGGTCAAAGGAGAAAATAGATGGAAAATTGATATTCAAGTAATTTAGAAGGACAAAAGGATGGAATTCTAGTATTTTAATATGATATATGATTTTTAAACTTAGTCTTTTAATTATATTTAAGAGTATTATATTTTAATTAAGTAGAGAATTGATTGAATTGAGCTATGAAAGATAAAGATTAAATAGGGTTTATAAGGGTTCCAGAATCTATTTTAAGGCAGTAATTTATAGCTAGTATTCCAAAATTTTAATGAATGAATTTAAGGATGTTCAAATATGAAATTTGTTGATAAATATGCTAATTAGATGAATATTAAATAAATTGAAGAAATTCTAAGTGAGAAGAGAGTTATTAAGCAAAAATCGTGGCTGACTCAGATGCAGAATTTCAAGAAAATGATACTGTATTTTTATTGTACAGAATGATAAAAATAGAATTAGAAGAAGTGTTCAATATAAAAAGTGTTCATTTATATCTTATATAGAGTCCTTTAAAATGGTTTTGTAATTGGATTTATATTTTAATAGATATTTACCTATAAGTGCCACCTGCCCAAATTGACTGGTAAATATAATAAAGGTTATTGTGTTCTATTGATATGGAGATCTTAAAGTCTAAATTAGGGAAAGTGGTAAACATGAGAAATTCTCATTATATGTTAACTAAATTTATGTAAAAGGGTTTTATAATTGGATGACCACAAAATTAATTATAGACAGGGAAATAGAGCCTGTCCGGATAGAGATTCCAAAATAGTAGGTTAACTATAAAAATTCACTAATAATTATACAGTTATCCAAATGACCTGGAATTTGAATATGTTATAATATTAAATGTCTAGTTTAAGTAGAAATTATAATTTTAATAATTAAATAAATATAGATTGAGTTATTGGCAAAAGAATAGAGTCTGCTCATGTGAAAATTGCAGGACAGCAGTGTTAACAACATGATTAACTTCAATGGTTACTATAAATTGTATAGTAATAGGATTAATGTGAATTTTGGATATGTCTAGTTTAAGTAAAAAAAATTAAAGTAATTGGATAAGTGTAGGAAAAGATGTGGCAAACAGAATCCAAGCTGCCAATGAGGGTTATCATAGAGGCAAAATCCATAAATTTAGAATTTTAGGAAATTCTTTAATATAAGTGTAATTAATGTAATTTCATGTTAGTTAGTATCTAAATTAGAATTAATTGAATATTTAAAGTCGAGAATGAGTAAAAAAAAACAGTGAAGAGTACTACGAGTGCTAAAGAAATGGATCGAAGAAAGAGGAAATGAAAAGTTTAACAGTGAAGTGCTCAGTGAGGTGAGTTATTTATACATCATTGTACATGTTCCTTATCATAACATGATCCATTGCATTTAAATAAGTATTGTTATTTGATGACCAAGTGCTTCTTTGTTATAATTAATGATGAACCAAGCCTAAAGTGATTCATTGCTACTGGATTATAATTGTATTATTTACTGAACCTAAGTGATTCCAGTGAATATCTGATTTATTATTGAAAATTATTGCCAAAATGATTATGATAGTATTTTTAAACTACCATTGTACCCTTTGTATAACCAGTGTTCTATTGATGATATCCATAATTTCCAACATTTCATATATGTGTTTTTGATAAAATTACTCGACCGATGGGGTAGTGGGGGAAATCCATCGGCATTGTGCACAGTGGCCCTCTGGACAGAGTTAATTGTCCAAGATCCTAGCTAGAAGGGGATTTGTCCTAGCCATGAGGTATGGTCTGCCTTACGTATATAGTGATATAGTGATACAGTGATACAGTGATGTCCCTCCTTAGTCTATCATTTTCAAATATTTAACTGTATTCCCAATGAAATAGTGCTTATTGATATTCTTTGTTCATTGTTACTATTCATCTTATATTCTTCACTGTTACCCCACCCATACATGCATCATGATGTATATATAACTCATTGAGTTTGTTATACTCATCATATAGTGGTTTAATAATTTACAGGGATGAGATAGAGAAGGTTATTTCTAAGTCAATTCCTTCTCCGACTTGGGACGTCAAGTACATCGAGGTAGTGTCACAGCCTAACTTTAGACTATGACAGTCCTAGGGTACAGGTAATGCCTAAGCCACCAGTACCTCGAAGAACCCATGCTTTTACTTTTACATTCATAACTTAACCTGTGATACATTTTAGGTAATAATTTTTTTTTAAAACATCATAACAATCATGCAGAAAAACTGACAGAGTTTCCTT
>CANXYC010030792.1:0-92606 GCA_948193065.1 Aleurites moluccanus
AAATAAAATAATTTTATTTTGTTAAATATGAAAAAAATAATTTCATTTAAACAAATATATAAAAAATAAGAAAATAAATTACTTTTAAAAATTAATTATTTAATTAAATAAAAAGTAATTTATATTAATTTTAAATTAAAATATACAATAAATCAGTAAATAAAATTATGTATGAATATTTTACACATAAAATTATTCACATGTATTTTTAAATATTCTAATTTTAATTATTAAAATTGTACCTTATCCCTTTTAAACGGTAAGGTCAAAATTATACCTTATCTCTTTAATTTACACATAAAATTATTCACATTTACTTTCTTACTTTTTTATTTTAAATTAAAATATATAAAAAATAAATAAATAAAAATGTAATGTATAAATATTATACATAAAATTATATGTATATATATTTTTTAGTATTCTAATTTTAATTAAATAAAAAAGTAAGAAAATATAATTAAATATATAAAAATAATTTTTAAATATATAAAATTAGAAAATAGATTAAATAATTAAAAATTAATTTTATTTATTTTAATTTTAGAAAAATATAGTTAAATAAAAATTAATTATTTTAATTTAATATATTAAAATTAAATTGAAATAATTAATTTTTATTTAGTTATTAATTTATTTATTTTTTATATTTTATATTTAAAAAAAATATTTTTTTTAAATAAATAAAATTTTAGGGACTAAATTATAATTTGCCAATTACTTTTTTAATTCTTATGGAGCCCAAGAAAAAAAGTCAATGGTCAAAGAATCGAAATTATAGATTTTAATAACGTTAGAGTCAAAATTATATCTCGAAAAATATTAAAAATTAATATACTCTTAAAACTAAAGAGCAGGATCAAAATTATACCTTATCTTTATCCTTAAAAATTTTATAGGTGTATAATCACTTCAAAGACAACTCCACAGCTGTAAGATAGTATTACAGTGTTCTATATTCCCTCAACTATATTCTCCACCCCAGTACTTCTCACCATTAGTATCTTCCTAGTGCTAACACGAAGATCAGGATAGTTTCGGTGATTCAGAGAATGCAGCCACAGTGCTACTGCTCCTTCCTTACGTTCTGTTGATGCAATATGAAGAGTATATATATTTCATTTTGAAGTCCTCTGCTGCTTCTTCATAAGCTTTCATGGGGAGTCCTTCAAGGCTATCTTTCCATTTCTGGTTATATGATGTGAAGAGGCACTCATCCAAGTATAAGCCAACCTCAGGGGCAGTCCGCACATTAATGTTCACATTCCTACAAATTTCAATCTAACATGGATTAGAGACAAACACAATTGATCATAAATAGCAGCATGATTGAAATAAAACAGGGAAGAGATTTACTTTTGCAAGGCAAGAGATATCAATGAATCAGGGGCACAGTTCCTCATGATTGCCACAGCAAGACCAATCATCTTGCGTATCTGATGAAGCATGAAACTCTGCCCTGTAACCTCACACTTGACAAATTCAATGCCTTCAACAGTAACAATGGTCTTTGCATCAAAGGAAGGAAATGAAGCGCTGAGCAGCCGGGTCCTCAGCCTTAGTTCTAGTGGTAAAATTATGGAAATTGTGACTCCCCACATAGTACCCCAATATTCAATTGAAACTTTCCTTCTCCTTTTCTCCATAACAGAATCCACTTCCATTTATCACTGGCTCCTCTTCATTTACTTACTCTTCTCCAACCTTAAAATCATCCTCTACCATTGAATCATTCTCTAAGCTTTCAGATTTTGTATTCCCATCATTCGCATTGTCCATAGGCACCATAAGCTCCTCTCTACTATCAGGTTTGGTCTTGGCATCAGCATGTTCAATAAAACGCCTGACTGAGATTTCGCTGATTGTATTTTGACGCCCTCATCTTGAGAGACCTTAGCTACCTCTACGAATTCAGTATTTCTATCAGCATTGTCTGCAGGCACACTAGTATACTCTTTAATATTAGATTTCAAAATGGAATCTCCATTGTTCGATGACATGTCTGTGTGAGAAACAACATATTTTGATTCAAAAATGCGCTTCCCCGGCGCGTCAATTACCTTACGCCCTCTCTCTGAACACTCCAAACATTTAACAAGCTCGTTAACAGACCCCATACTAGCCAAAACACTCTCCCTATCACGATGCGAACATGGATCAAGAGCAAAAACAGGAATCAAATACACATACCTTCTACGATCGCAAAACTTCTGGGCATTAAATGACGCCGTTACTCGCTTGTAACCGAAGATCCTAATTTGAGACGGAAGATTTGAATTTAAGCGTCCAACAAGCCCTGGCGGGTCGATGTAGAAGCGGCCCGAGACAACCTATCAGTGCGAGCCGAGCGGGCCCAATCATACCGCTTGGAGTTGCCACGGTCCTGTTCGGGGACGGCACCAGAGTGAAAGAGGGCTTCTTCGAGGTCACCTTCGATAGTTTTGGCGCCTGGGTTTTTCTGCATTCCTTGGTAGCCCACGCCTCAGTAGGCGAAGAATATAGCGATTTTGCGGCGTTTGTACCTTTGCTTTTTGGTCGCGGTGACATCTCCAAGGGAGGTTGTGGCGGTTTCTTCATCGTCGGAGGTGGTAGTAGACATTCTAGTCTTTTAAGTTCTGGTTTCTCTTGCGGTGGTGGCGATGCGACGGTTTTTGAGTCAGGATTTTCCATTTTCAGTGATAAAAAAGGATCGATTTTTCCATTAACTATTCTCGGATGTCCCCCAGTAAAACCCTAGGAAAAAAAAAATCTTATTCTTTCTTTTCAATTTAATGTTACTGTGCGGTAAGCATTAGAAAAAAAAATCGTGTTCCCGAGTTGATGACCGTTCATCGACCATTTAATCAAGAAGTCCTTTCCGAATCTCTTGGAATTCTGATAACCAGTAGTTTCATGCCATGTATGACTATAAGTCTTTTTAAATAAATAAAAAAACTGGCAAGTAGAGCAGTAACAGCAGTATATGATTTGGGAGTTTCCGGTCAAACATTCAAGTGGCAGGTCGTTTTAATATTTTATCCATTTTCTTTTACAGGATTCTCATCCAAAACTTCATCCATAAAAATCTAATTCAATTTAATTTTATTAATAATATTTTTAGGAAAAAATACTATTTATTTCTTTATATTCAGTAAAATTAATACTTAGATTCTTACACTTTCATAAAATAACTATTAAATTCTTAAATTTTCATTTTATCACAATAAATAATTTTTTTAATTAATTTTTTTTCAATTCTTTTATTAAAAAATTAAAAATTAAATTAAAATAAATTATTTTTTTAAAATACTCCTCATCTTCAACTTTTAAATTTTTTTTCCTTCATTTTTTTTCATTTTCTTTTATTTTCTTTCATTTTCCTTTGTAAAAAACTTATATTCATATATTTTCTAGTTTTTTCTTTATCCTATGTTTTCTTTCTTTTTTTTTATTTTTTTTTTTGTGTTTAATTAATTAATTGTGTAAATTTTAGATTCGTTGAAATTAAAAAAAGTAAAATTTATATGTGGATTTTGTGATTAGTGAAATTATGTGGAGAAATAAAGATTTGATTGTGAAAAAAAATAAAGAAAATTTGAGATAAATTTTAATAAAATGGCATGAAAAGAAAATTTGATAAAAAATTAGAGATATTTTTGTCTTTTTAATAATATTTAAAGGTCAAATAGACGGAATGACTAATTGTTATGACAGAATCAAACGTGATGAACCAATAACTATTTTCTGAAAATATAAAAACTCAAATATTAATTTTACTAAATCTCAAGACTAAATAATATTTTACCTATATTTTTATAAAAAAATTTAATTTAACTAATAATAAAAATTATATATTTAGAAAAATGTCCTAAAATTAACAATTGTAGTTGCAGAAAATTCAAACAACATGAGCATGAATTTTATTGATAACTCTTCCTTTCTTGGAACACCAGGAAAATTGTCAAGACAGCGCATAAATTCACGTTTTTCCTTCTTTGAGAAGAGAAAAATAAAGACGGTTGACAGTCTACACCTGCTATAGATTTCACAAAAATCAGATGGATGCAACTTTAGGACAACCAGATTTGCTAAATTTTAGACAACCAAATGTTTAAATATTGGGAGAATAGATGAATTTTCTGCTGGGAAGAGATGACACAAATTAATCTTTGGTTTACTTCTTGATCTGCCACCCAACAGGTCATGTATGCATTCATGAAAATAGACATGAAGCATTAAAAACGAAAAAAAAAAAAGAGATATCAGGTTTTTTTTAGCTAGTTATCTAGAAATTTATCTGAGGGTAAAAATTGTGTTGATCACTGAGGAGGCAAAATCAACCGAGTAGGGTTGCTACAGAGAAGAGGCCATTGATTTGCAGCCAAAGAATGAAGTGAATAAATACTGCATCCAATTCATAAAGTTATAGAAGCAGAATCAGAAGTAGGTTTGTAACCTTCATCCTTCATTTGTTTGACTAATCTCCGTATCTCTGCTCGTATTTCTCCAATATGTGGATGCATCTGGTCACCAACAACAAATACATGAACGTGACTCTTTAGTTCAATCCAGCTACACCCAGGTTCCTTGCTCACTCCTCGAATTCTCATCACACTTCTTACTCGTTCAACATCTTCTGGCCTGCCCAAGGAAGTGTAGATGCTTGACAATAACACATAAGCAGATGATTCTTGCGAGCCCAGCTCCATTAGTTTCTCACCTGCATAGGCTCCCAATTCATAATTTCGGTAGTTTCGACATGCACTTAATAAAATGCGCCATAAACACAAGCCATGGTCTATGGCTGTTGACTCGATAAATTCTTTTGCTTCACAGAGCTTCCCTGCACGACTCAGGACATCCACCATGCAGGCATAGTGCTCTACTTTAGGGACTATACCAAATTTATCAAACATCATTTTGAAATACACCCAGCTTCTATCCACCAATCCCATGTGACTACAAGCAGAGAGAACATTCACAAACGTGACATCATCTGGGTTTGTTCCCTCTACTCGCATTTCCTCAAAGAGTTCCAGAGCTTCCTTACCATATCCATTTTGAGAAAGTCCAGATAACATTGCATTCCACGAGACTACATCTCTCTCAGGCATCCTTGTAAAGACAACATTTCCCTCTTCTAGACTCCCACATTTTGCATACATGGTTGAAAGAGCACTTCCAATTGGAACTTCCAGACTGAGTCCATATTTAATTGTATGGGCATGAATTTGCCTTCCTTGATCCAAAGCAGCAAGGCTTGCACAAGCTTTCAAGACGCTGGCCATTGTTAGCTCATTGGGCAAAGTCCCTTCCACCTGCATCATACCATACAAGCTCAGAGCATCTTCATTCTCCCCATTTTGCACATATCCTGCAATCATGGATGTCCAAAGAATAATATCATGTCCTTGAACATAATTAAACCCTTTCCGAGCATCTGCTGTACAACCACATTTTGCATACATGTCAACCAAAGCAGTGATTATGTACATTTGGGACTCAAATCCCAACTTCAACACATAGTTATGCACCTGTTTTCCTTCTTCAATAGCACCAACATCACTGCAAGCATTAAGAACGCCAACAAGAGTAAACTCACTAGGATTGATCCCAGCAAAATGCATCTTAGAGAAGAGCTTCAAAGCCTCACGAGAATCCCCACTTTGAGCATAACCAGTAATCATAGCTGACCATGTGATAGAATTCTTATCACTTGACATCTCAAACACTTGAAGAGAATCATCTAAGCCCCCACATTTAGCATACATGGTAACAAGCGCGTTTAAAACAGAAACAAATACTAACAGCCCATTTTTAACTGCAAGGCAATGTATCTGCTTGCCACAATCAATGAACTCAGGAAGGGCCAAAGCACTAAGAACACTAGTAAACACAAACTCATTCAAATCCTCATCTTCTCTACGCATCAATTCAAAAATTTCCAAAGCCTTCCCAGCCAGCCGTTGAATCGCATATCCAGAAATCATAGTAGCCCATGTAACCGAGTTCCTCTCAGGTATTCTATCAAACACTTTGCGAGCCTCCAAAAGCAGACCAGCTTTACAGTACAAATTAAGTAGAGAACTCCCAACAAAAACATCATAAAAACTCGCCGTTTTTATGGCAAGAGCTTGGGCCTGCTGGCCACCCATAGTGCTAGACAAGTTCGAAGCAGCAGTGAAAACACCGGAAAAAGTGTGGGCATTTGGAAGGGTATTCTCTGTTCTCATGCGCTGAAACAGTTCCATTACAAATGAGAAGCCTGCAGGGCCCTGTTGGGCATACCCATTGATAAGCGAATTCCATGAGACCACGTCTTTGTCGCGAATTTGTTCAAATACAAGCTTGGCTTTCGGTAAATTGCCGCACTTGGCGTAGAAATTGACGAGACTATTTGTGAGGTATATGCATGAAGAAGCAGTGGTTTTTATGATCTGAGCGTGCAGAGCCTTTCCTTTTTGGAGGCTTTTTTGCTGGGTTAATTGAAGAAGCAAATTGAAGAAGGAGCTATTTTGAGCAGGTAGAGGCATCAACTCCGTCTATTTACAGTTTTTTTTGGCGGCAAAGAAGAGGTTTTCAAAAAGCGGCTATTTGAGCCGCTAAATCTGAAAGAGAGTGCGCCTTTTAGATGTCCCCAATCACAAATGACAAACACCGTTGAAGTCACATCTCAACCAGCCCAAAACACAGTCGACAGTCCTGCGTAATCGCGTAGTCGCTAAGCTTCTCCGTTATGGTAAAACAGCACCACATTAATCACAATAGTCCTCCTAACTCAAAACAGCCACGCGTCTTCTCTAACCCTTATTTTCATATCCTTACCATCAAATGTTCTCATTCGCAAGATCTTAACCCCGTAATTGACTAATTCGAACAATCTGCAGCTATTAACGTTTCAAACATGATGCCATTTCAAAAAGCTGATTCCCTTTTCCTAAATTCCCCATTTCCATCTCTTTCACCTGTAAAATTCTATATCGAAAGGTGCTATTCCGCTATAACATCCTTTTCTCGCACAAATTCAATGTTCTCATGAAGCTTTTTCAAAATTGATGAAGCCAACTGCGTGATTCCAATTGAGTGGACTTAGCGGAATTCTCCAACCTTTTTTCTTTTCTATTTAAAGGCCAAAGGGCGAGAGAACATACACACGCTGCGATCTATATTTAGACTTTGGTAATTTTCCTTCTTTCTTCTCCTTGTTATCGCTACTGTCCCTGTCTTTTTTTATTTGAGTAACGTTTCTCGATTAGTTTCAATTTTAATGCTTCTACAGTGATGTTACTTAATTGTTCTTGACCTTGCCTGTTGCTTATGTAGCTGGATTTTTTAAAATATTTGATAAATGATAACAAGCATGCACTTCTCTGTTATCTTATTTATTTTTAGAATTGAAAGAACTTTGGACTCGTTATGTTTTGTTGCTTTTTTTTTTTTTATATCTAGTGCTATGGAAAATCATTATATTGATAGTCAACATGGGGACGCAGGGTTTTCTTTGGTGCCCCAACTTATACGATCCAGCGTCAAATTGTGACAGTCACAGATTGACTTGAAATGGGTTACTTGGTATGCATCTCACTTCAACTTCTCCATTTTTTCATTAGCATTCTGATTATACTTTTTGCTGTTCAGATAGTAATTTCTTTATGTGTTATTTCATAATTTTAAGTTATTTTCCTTGCGCGCTCTTCCAAAATCTGGAGAGTCTATCAGTGAATAGTTGGCTGCATTTCTGTTAGTAATTTTAACTCTTTTTATCCTTTTTTTTTCCTTGCTTTCTAAAAATGCAGCACGGATATGATGAAAATTACCAGCAGACTGATTTCGGTATGCTGCTTCTATTCTTCTCAAAGTTTGTTGCTTTGGTTTCAATCTGGTCCTAACGCCTGATGGTCAGTACTGGTTTTCTAAAGTATGCTTACTTATTTGTCTTCATGTGCAGCTGTCCGCAATGGAAGAGAAATACTATTGCAGGTAAAGTGGAATGAAAAGGGTTCCATCTCTCTTGGTACTATTGAAGCATTTGGATATTTTCATTGGTTCCTTACTTCTCTATTTTCATTTATTACAAGGAATCCTCAAAAATAAAACATCAGTATATGATTGTTTACCTGAAACTGGATTTTACCATCTGAATCTTATCGCAGTTGGCATCTATATTTTGAAAATGTAAATTAATCAAAATGAAAAGCTGAGAGCTAGTAGAAGGTTATTGTTGAGACAACTTTTGCCAGACTTCAAAATTTCAATGCCAAAAGCTGTGAAGGTGTATATTTGTAGATCTGACTGAAACTTTTCTCCACAGGCTTTTAACTGGGAATCTCATAAGCACGACTGGTGGAGAAATTTAGAAAAGAAAGTGCCTGACATTGCCAAGTCTGGGTTTACTTCAGCATGGTTGCCACCACCTACTCAGTCTTTCGCACCTGAAGGTTAGAAGGAAGTCTCTTTTAAGTTTAGATTAATTTCCTATTTTAAATAGACACCTAAATAAGAAATAGTTTTTTGTTTTTTATCTGCCAATTTTGTAATTACAGGTTACCTTCCACAGAACCTTTATTCTCTCAACTCTTCATATGGTTCTGAGCACCTATTGAAAGCTTTACTTCAAAAAATGAAGCAGCATAAAATCAGAGCAATGGCTGATATCGTTATTAATCACCGTGTTGGGACTACTAAAGGGCATGGAGGAATGTATAATCGTTATGATGGGATTCCATTATCATGGGATGAATGTGCTGTTACATCTTGTACTGGTGGCCTGGTAATTAAACTAATTATAGCTTAATTTTTCTAAGTGCAGGCATACTAATGTTTGTACTCAGCCATGGTTACCAAACATTTGTTTCTTTAGTTATGCTAAACTTTATTCTGTTATGTGATTAATGAACAAACTTTGTGTTGGTGGGAGGGGGTTCTGATGAGTATCTGTGAGTGGTGTTTCTCATGGAATGTGAAGGGGAGGGATTATTGTGCATGTGACTCACTGGCAGATACAGTTACCTGCTAACATGACTTGACCATTGATTTTATTAAGAGAAAATAATATGGGTGCAAGTTCGAAAATAAGGGTTCTTGACTGTTAATGCCATATTCCAGGGTAATCGAAGCACAGGGGATAACTTCCATGGGGTTCCCAACATTGATCATACTCAACATTTTGTTCAGAAAGATATTACAGCATGGCTGCAATGGCTACGTAAAACAGTTGGCTTTCAAGATTTCCGTTTTGATTTTGCCAGAGGGTAAGCAACTCTGCACCTGCAAATTACTGTCTTGTATTTCATTAGTACTTTTTTATTGTACATTAATTATGTATGTACGATGCTCCATCTTTAGTTTCTCAGCAAAATACGTGAAGGAATACATTGAAGGAGCAAAGCCAATATTTTCTGTTGGGGAGTATTGGGATTCTTGCAACTACAATGGCTGTTATTTGGAATACAACCAAGGTATTATTTTCCTTTTGTATTTATCCTGTGTTAATGGTAAACCTTTTCTGGGGCAACAAATGAGCTGAATTTCAATTGGTACATGATAGCATGCTTCCCTCATATCCTTGATTGAGTACTTTCAGAAATCATGGACTGTTATAAATTATTTTCTGCATTAGGTCAGAATGCTCCAATGGATAATGTTGGATGCTCTGGCGCTGTAGGTTTCTTGATGATAGTTTTCCCATAGATAGAGAAGCTTATGACTTAAAATAGGAGAATATTTCTTCAAAAACACATGGAGTTTTGAATCAATTACTATTAAAAGGGAAAAGTCCCCAGGCATATTTAGTTCTCAAAAATTGCTTGTGCTAATTCAAATCATGCTTCTTGGAATGCTTACTACTCTGTGGTAGATTTGATTAGGACATGGAACCGCCCTTAATCTTTTGGTGTAACATGCTTGGTGTTTTTTAGAAATGGTTATGATGTATTATCCCCTCATCTTTTATTTTCCTTTTCCTTTTTATTCTGTTTTTTTCTTCTGCTGTTTTCCTTTTTATACTTAAAATTTTCACTTAGATATAATAATGTTGCTTTATATGGAGCATTTCTATTAAATATTAATGTCGTTTATATTTTTTTGTTAATGCCTCCTCCAGATAGCCACCGTCAACGGATTGTCAATTGGATTGATGGCACAGGGCAGCTCTCAACAGCATTTGACTTCACAACAAAGGGAATCCTTCAGGTACTTTGGAGGATATTTAATACTTAAGAGGGAAATGGTGATCCATTCTTGTGAGGAACCTTGAAGAATCTCCCAAGGATTAGGACTTTCTTTTTCCCACTGAATGATTTCTTTGACTTGGTGGAAGTGATAGCCTGATTCACCATATTAGCATCTAGCAATTATTAGGTTCAATGCACTTTGCTGAGTTAGTTGAACTCTTTCTTGAGGAGATGAATGAAAGCTTAAACATATATATCATCCATGTGAATTTTTTATTGGTGCACAAAGTTATATCATACTGTCGTGATATCAACTTTCTAGTATTTGTTCATCATTTATCATGCAGGAAGCTGTTAAGGGACAACTCTGGCGTTTGCGTGATTCTCAAGGGAAGCCACCAGGTGTAATGGGATGGTGGCCTTCAAGGGCCGTCACGTTCATTGATAACCATGACACAGGCTCAACACAGGTACCAAAGATGTTTATTATTGTTGTAACTAATGGCCCGATATGGTTGTGGGAGAACTTATGTGGCTGCTTTTTTTTTTGGAAAAAGAAAACTTTGCTTCTTATTGTCAGCTCTATGGTCTTCCCTTCCTGCTATATTTTTGAATATAGGCTATTAGCCTAAGCAAGAATTTGATTACGACTTGATAATTCTATTCCCAATTTTTTTAGTTTTATAAGAAAATATGTTGATTAACATAATTCTCACTGTATTAGAATGTAGGATAAACTGTAAGCATAAATAATCAGAAATATCCATTTGAATTAATGTCTGAGGTGCCAATGGCCTAGAATTGATCTCTCGAGTGGCAGTTGAATGCTCGATGCATGAAATTACAACAGATGAGAGAGCTATTAATGTCCTCTCGTTATGTTGGATGGTATTTCAGAGATCTTCTCTAGTGTTTTTATTAGGGTAGATATAGCAAAATATGATTTACAACTGCAAGTTTTTCAAAACAAATTTAAGCCTTAGTTTTTTATTCAAGATTCAGTATTGAGATTCTTAACTGCAATTGGGCTATAACATGGAATAATTTGGTTAGGTCCCCTATTTCATGAAAAGAGTTTCATGTTGCTAATTCCTAGTTAGAATGAAGATTTGATTGAATCATGTATCATATTCACACTCGTTCACAAGTATTGTCCTTGAACTTAGCCGAGTTTGCTAATCTTAAAACTTTATAAACTTGCGGCATGTCATAAACTTCGTTCTTGTTCGATAAGTAGTTGTTTACTGAGTTTGGTTAGAATTTTTCAATACTGTCATTAACCAGTGAGATGTACCTAGACATTATCCACCCTGGGCTAAACTGAATCTATTGTGTTTATATCATTGATTTTAGATATCAAGTTCTTTATCCTTTCATTGGAACTAACTGCCTTTATGATAATTGCATCCTTGCAGGCTCATTGGCCTTTCCCTTCAAATCATATCATGGAGGTATGCAAAGTTATTGTCTATTTGAAGCTCTGCTTCATTTGATCTGTGTTAGATCTATCCTTTCTTTTTCTTTTTTTTTCCCGCTTAGGGCGACTACTACTCAAGGGTGTGGATTTCTAATGGAAGCCACAATTTTTCTAGGATTTCCAAACTATTTTATGCATCTAATTTGACTTGGTATCAATTGTTGCTTTGTCTTAGTCCTCCTTTGTGCTTAATTACCTAAACTAAGTTCAGAAAGCCTTCTTAATCCTCATCTTGTTATTCAAACATTAGCTTTGACATCTTATTCCATGCAGGGTTATGCATACATACTTACACATCCAGGTATTCCAACTGTTTTCTATGACCATATTTTTGACTGGGGTAACTCCATTCATGATCAAATTGTGAAACTGGTATGTTAAATTTCTGGTTCTATCTATTAAATTCATTGCTCAAGGAAAAGCTTCTTCTTAGAAAGCTTCTACTCATCTACAGATTGACATTAGAAAGTGTCAAGACCTCCACAGTCGATCATCTATCAGGATTCTTGAAGCCCAGCCAAACCTTTATTCTGCAGTTATTGGGGAGAAAGTATGCATGAAGATTGGGGATGGTTCCTGGTGCCCAACTGGCAGGGAATGGACACTGGCTACCTGCGGCCACAGATATGCTGTATGGCAAAAGTGATGCCCTTGTTGGTCCCTATTTTTTTCCAACTTATTTCTGAGTAGTATTGCATGCATTGGATTGGGCTACAGCTACTAGATTGCTATTTGTATAAATAAGGCTTTTATCCCCAATTTTGCATTGGAAAACAATGTACGGATTATTATCCTTGAACCTAATCTAAGAATAAAACTCCAAGAATATTGCTGCTTGATTCTCTGTCATAGGAAAGAATTGCTATCGTTTTATTTTTTCCATTTTGAAGTTTTGGACTCATTTGGCAGAATCTGAGGGAGTTGGGAAGCCTATCGACAAGCAACCCAAGGCATGTGGTTTTGCAATCAAAAGTAATAGGAGCTTTTGGTACATCATCTGCTCCTGGCCTGTTTCTTTTTGTCTATTATGGACCATTAACACAAATAATTTGTCTGGCACTGATGGTCCTCGAAATTACAACTGCTTTAAATTTAAACTATTCTGCCGACTGAAGTATTGAACTATAATTTGATAATAAAAATTCAAAGTTCATCCATATTTAAAAAGCTAAGAAAATGATATCATCTTATAAAAATTTCATTAAAATTTGGTGACAATTAAATGATATAATAATGTGTATATTACATTCATAAGCGTGAATTTATGAATTAAAAAATGGCAGAATGATTAACCAAACCTTTATTATGAATATATATTTACATATTAAGAGTAATTAAGAAGGAAAGAAAGAAAGAAGAGTTAGAGGGTACTGATTATGTCTTTGACTTGGCTATGCTTTTCTTCTTTTTTCAGGTAAAGGTTAACCAACCATCAACTATCAAAGGTGTTCTGAGACAAAATAATCAACCATATTTATGCATTGCTGAATGGCATATAGATTTCAGAAAGGAACATATTTAAACATGTGATTACTCTATAAGGCTATCTATCCATCAATTAGAATTCTTTAGTTCAACAATACTGAAATCATTCATGATATATTGAAATTGTTTCTTTTTAGACCAAAAAAGATGGTGAGTTCCAATTTCAATCCAAAACTATTTATTTATTTATTTGTAAATAAAAAAATAAAAGCCCATAGAGCTATAGTATGTCGAATATAAAGCATGTAATGTATAGGAAGTATGCGAAGCTTTAGTTTTTAGAGAGCAAATTTACATTGGCAAATAATTAACGTCTCATTTGCATATATCAGTGATGATCAGTACATGAGGAAATCATAACCATAATTGCATGAGAGGCAGGCAGCAGGCAGCCCACATGCATCAAAAGTGAAATACTTAAAAGAGACTCATAATCATAGTCATAGATGCATGGCATCATATATAAATGCTCTTGCTCCAACAAAATTACTACTTAAGTAGTACTAATAATTAATATAATGAACCAAATTAAATATATAATTAATATATAACACACACACATAGAGTTATAGGTTAGACATTAATTTTCCCTCTGCCTTTTGAGCTATAGAAATAGAAAAATTATTAAATAATATGGGAGTATATTTATCTTATCCACATAAAAATAAATTTACATAAATGTGTTTTCAATTTAATCATATTTTATGTAAATAGAAGAAGCATGCTCATATTAATAATTTGTCAGAGAAATATTCAAATAATATATATATATGGACACATATTCAAATTGAAAGCTTAAAAATTTTTAATTTTAATTTTAATTTTATCGCTAAATTAAAATTCAATTGTTGATTATGAATTAAGGTGATAAAAGTATTTCAACTTTACCATGTTTTAAGGGTCTAATTACAGTAATTTGGAAAGTAAAATCAGAAACTTTACACGAACTATAAACAAAAAAAAAATTGAATATTTGTAAATTAAAACCACTTTTCTCAAAAGGTAAATAAGAAGCTTGGTTATATATGTTAACAGTTAATCAAATTATTCTTCATGAAAACAAGCTAGACTTTTACCCTACAAAGGTATTTTCCCTGCTAGTCACAAGTCAACCAGCACTGACCTAGCTAGCAAGCATGCAATTATAATAATTACTAGTAAAAATCATCTACTATAAACAATCTAGCTATATAAATATATAGCTTTCTAATTAAGGATTAAGAGTTGAAAAGAGAAAGCGGATTAAAATATATATAGAACTCGATCGAAAAAATTAAGTTAAAGAATGAAAGTGATTCTATATGTCTGAGCAGAATGATTGGCATGAGTTTCTTTTACATAAAGCAGAAAATCCAATACAATTCAATTGGTTAAGTTTTTGAAGCATTTCTTCCTTACTCTTAATACGTGGTGGGAGCAGATCCACTTCAACCCCATAGCTCACAATCATTAAAAAGAGTGGATTTTCATGCATCGATACCCTTGACGATTAAAGTTTTAAATTCAACAATTAGCTAACTAGCCAATCAAATAATCAACATAAACAACGTCTAAAATCAAAAATTAAATTTTTTAACAAATAATTTGTTAAGGTTAAGTTTTGAACTTTCATTTAATTACTACCCATAATATTTTTATATATGAAAAACCCAGATTACTCATGATGTTGAAATTGAACCAAATTAAATTGGAAACTACTTATTATGGGTTTAATTTTAATTTTTATGTTTAGCTTCTGCATTGATTATCCCATCTACACCTACTAATTATTTGCAAAACAAAAAGATAGAAAATTATATGTAGTAATAGTCCCCACAAATGCACCCATCCTTTTAAGCTTTCTGAAAAGGAAACAAAAGTCATACAGATAGAGAGGATAAAAGCTGCACCTGAAATTGCACAAAGCACATGAACTTTTATCAAACTCTAGATTTTATGATATTAATCTAACATTTTTTATGAGAACCATATGGGTCAAATAATTCAAGTTGTTCTCAGTATATGAACTAATGGATGTTATAGGGATGATAAATTTGTCAGAGAAAATTTCCTTTTATAAATTCCATTTATCCAAATATTCATTTACCCCTTTGCCTGCTGCACTGCAATTGGATTTATTATGTTTGGCTAAGCTGTTGCCAATTCGAATCAGTCACTGGCTGTGAATTTTTCTTTGCTATTTGTGTACGCCGTGTAGTCAAAAAGGTTTTGATATATTTATTTTTATTGGAAATCTTACTCTCACATGGGTAGTAACAAACAGAAATACAAACTGGCAGAGTTATTATTCTTAAATTTTCTGTCCCAATGATTTAATCATAGCTCTGACAACAACTGAGTAAGAAAACTGGGTGAGAGACTAATTGGACGTAGAGAAGTTCGATTGGGAGCAAATTCAGTTTCAGTCTGTAACTCTTAGTATTCTGTTCAATTTTCATACATATAATAAATTAATAAGAGCATTTCTATTTTTATAATTTATATTATTATTTTTATATTTTAATAAGTTTATTTTATTTTATTAATTAATAATAATATAAACTGTAAAAATAATAATTAATATTATTAAATAAAATAAAATAAAATAAAATAAAATAAAAAATATTCGTTTTAACCAATTAGACTAGTCACTATTTACTTACTGTAAAAAATAAAAAGTTTAATGGATTGGAAGCCATTAATGATAAAAGTATAAAAGAAGGTTTAAGCCCCCCCAATGTGATAAAAAGCAAACACACAGACAGTCATCACAAAGACGTATCAATCGACAGAAGGGAAGATTTCATCTCTTTCCTTGATATCTTGTGTATGTGACATTCCCTTTTCGGAAGAGTGTTACACCTAATAATGTAAATTTTATTTTTGTTGACAAAGTCAAATGAATTTTTAATTAATAAAATATATTATAATAATAAAATTTTCATAATTTTTATTTTTAAAATAATAAAAAATTAATTAAATTAAAATTAATTCGTAGCAATGATATGAATTTTTTACATTCAATAATAAAATGATATTACAAGTTAATATTTGAATAATATATATCAATATATATTAATTAGAGTGGTAAAAAATATATTCATTTTAAATAATAATTTGAGTTCGAAATTTATAAATGTAAATAGTTTTAACTCGAACTGAATTAGTTAAAATTTAGTGAATTTTTAAATTTTTGGATATCGGATGGTTTATAAAAAATTTAAATAATATATTAATAAATATATAGTTTTTTTTAATAATATACTTAGGTCAATTATTTGAGCAAGAGACCATATAATTTTAAGGGAGAAAAGGAGAATGGAAAAGATGCTGTGGAGGAAACAAGCGTATTGATAATATATTATAATGAAAGAAGATTGACCTATGTTTACCTTTTAATCACATTTTTAACTTGGTCAAAAGGGCATGTTTGAATTTTAAGGGAAGAATTTCAAGTTACATACTTTAGGATTCCACACTCATTACATAAGTGGTGTCATTGTAGGACCAATAATCCTCTCCATACAAATTGGTCCATTACTCTTTGTTGGATCATAATTTCTAATTTGAGATCATATCTCAATTGGACCGTAACACTAAATTCATTGTGATAGAACAGCAAAGTTAAGTAATCTTCTTCTTCAAGAATATATTGATAAAAACATAAGAAAACACGTATGAGTAATGACTTTCTTTACTATTTTTATTTAATTAATTGCTTATGGAATACTCTAACCATAATTATTTAACATTAATCTTACCATATATTTTATTTTTTTTATGTACTTAATGATTATGTGTGCATGATTTATTGAATTAATACAGTCATAATAATTAATAAAGATTTTTAATCAGTTTAATCTTATTTTATTCTGTAAAGAGTTAAATGTTTAAAATTTTTATAATTCTAGTTTTTTTTTTTTGTAATTTATATTATATAGAAAATATAAGAAAAATTTTAAAAATATCATAGATTATCCAAAAGCAAAGAAGATTTTTTTAAGACTGAAAGTCTAATAAATTAATTGAAAAATTAAAATAAATAGTCAAATTCCTAATTAAATAATTCCAAGCTGGTATAATGAGCACTTTGATGTTTTAGATTAGGGTTAGCTAACAAGTTAACAAAGTCTATTATAGCACTTGATGATGAATTGGTTTCTTCGCTCAAACTCATTGTTAGATAGCAAGTCAACAATGGCCTAGCTATTTCCACTCTGGCATAATGAGCTATGTTGATGTTAGCTAGCAAGATGACAAACTCCATTAATACAATAAATGGTACCCTCCTAATAGTTTGATCTATTTTCTTCAAAAATAAATTCTGAACAACAGCATTGTGAGACTATCAATTTAATACAGTTTTTACAGCCGCAATTTAATTTTTTTTTCTTATTTTATATTTTTTTATATATTTTATTATTTATAAAAAATATTAACTGATAAAATATTTTTTAAAAAATTTTTAATTTATAAAAAAATAAAAAATAAATATGAAATAAAATAAATTATATAAATTAATCAAATTAATTATAGTAAATTTTTTCCATAAAAATCATCAAGGTACAATTTAATGGTCAAGTGTGAATTTAATAAATACAATATTGAAATTTGAAAACGATTTATAAAAAAAAAAAAATTCTTCCTCCGAAATAATATATATATAAGAATGAAGGGAGTATATATTACAGGTGCGTGTGAATCTTGCCCACTTAAAAATTTTTATTTTATCTCTACTGGATATCTTTAAGGATTAATTACAATTTCTTCCATATAGAATGATCTATTATATTAAGTTCTCGTTATCCTTTCAAAAATATTCTAACTTTCTCCTAACGAATATTATACTATACTACTAGATCATTTCGTCCAATTTTGTTATTAGTCAACTCTTAATCACCCTTATAATGATAGTAAAAATATTAAAAAAAATTTATTCTTTATTTTTAATTAATTAAATTCTATTTTTGTTTTAAATTTTTTTTAAGGTTAAAAAATTTATTTTCATACTTTTGACAAATTTAAAAATAAAAATATTTTTAATTTAAAGATAACAAATAAAAAATAAAAATATTTTTTAATTTTTATTTTTAAATTTATCAAAAATATGAAAATGAGTTTTTTATTTGTATTAAAAAATTTAAGAAAAAATAATTTAATTAATAATTTAATTTCTTCTTAAATTATTTTTTAAAATAAAAAATAAAAAAAAAATATTTTTGTTTATTTTTTATTTTAAAATTTTTCAAAAATATGAAAATAAGTTTTTTAACCTTAAAAAAAATTAAAATAAAAATAGAATGTAATTAATTAAAAATAAAAAATAAGGATATTTTGATATTTTTACTATCCTTGTAAGATTGATTAACGGCAAAATTGAATGGAATGATCTAATAGTATATTATGACATTCGTCGGGGAAATTAATATATATTTGAAAAGTTAGAAGAAACTTAATGTAATGGGTCATTTTACAGGAAGAAATTATAATTAACTCTATATTTAATTAAAATATTTATATGTAACTGTTAATTTTAAATTGTCGTAAAAGCCAATAACCATTACAATAATAATAGCCAATTATGCATTAAATCATTTGAGTTAGACACTTAATTAAAATAGCAAATAATTTATTTAAAATTTTATATAATAATATGCTTAATACACAAACTATAAAATTAAACTCAGTATCATAACTAGTTAAAAAAAATAAAAAATTATATGCTTATTAGTTAAAAAAAAAATAACAATTCATCATATTCTCACCTTTTTCTTTTATTCAATCTATAAGTTCTTTCATCTCCTTATGCACTAAACTATGACCACTAAAATTATTTTATGAATTTATTTTTATTTATGATATATATATATAATAAATTCATATTTAATTTACCCCGTGATCTAAAAAGTATCCATAAAAAAAAGTTAATAGTAAAAAATTTAACAAAATTAGTAGCATTTGTAATGAAATTAGGGTGGTGTGACTGTAATGACCAAATGGTAAAACCAAATCCATTTAACCTAAGGGAGAATTTTTAGTTACTCTTATAATTATTTCTATATATTAAATTAATTGTTTATTAATTTTAAAATTGTATTATTGAATATACTACTGAAATCCATATACAGCCTCCTGTATTTATCTTCAATGTGCATCTAAGACCTTAAAGCTTTATTTTTCTCAATTGAATATTTTTCTTTAATTTTTTATTTTTATCAAAATCCAGCCTTTAAAATTTTATTTTATTCAATTGAATGCTTTTACTTATAGACTAATTAAATTCTCTTGAAAAATTAAATAATATATATCATGTTAACTAAGCAAAATAATTAATTATTTTATTTTTTATATATTTTATTATTTTCTTTCATTTTTTTCCATCACTTCATCAAAATTCTCACAAACTATTAATCAGCTAAAAGTAATGGCCATAAAAACCTTATCATCATTTGCTAAAAAAAAGAAAAGAAAATATTTCTATCATTGAAGTGTCCAAGCAAATCAATTGAAATAAAAAAAAAAAAGAAAAAAAAGACAATGATCTATTATTAAATAAAATGAAATTGAACAATTAAATAATTTTATAGAAATATAAAATTTACAAAAAATAAAATAAGGGTAGCATAAAGAGATATCACATATAATTCAACTTAAAAATAAATAAAAATGATAATATAGTAAAACTTTAAAATGAAAAATTGGACAAAAAACTGTTACCAAAGAATATTTAAAAGAGAAAATCAATAAAAGTAACAAATTATTATTGTCATACTTTTTTTTTAAATTTTTAAGTAAAATGAATATTTTGATGAAAAAAATTATATAAAAAAATAAAAAATAATTATTTTTCTTAATTAGCATAATATATATTTTTTAATTATCAAAAGGGTTCAATTGTTTTCAAAATAGAAGGAAAATGTTCAACTGAGCAAAACAAAATTTCAAGGGCTCAATTGATTTAAAAATAAAAGAAAATAATTTAATTTAACAAAATAAAACTTTAAAGGCTTAATTAATTGCATATTGAGAAGACCTGAATATATTCCTTATTTTATCTAATATAAATATATTAAATTTTTTTTTATTGAATCTTGTGTATATGTAGGTGTAGTTTAATAATTTTTAAATCGAAATCGCACCCTTTTCATTACAAAGGCTTATTAATTTTTTCTTTTACAGGGATTTGATAGTTAAAACCCATCTCTGTAATCAAAAGGCAATAGATAATGAATCATGAAGGGTCCAGACTGATGGAGTAATTAGATGGACCCTTAATCGGCTTGGGTCGAAGTACTGTGTGGAGCGGTAGCAAGTAGCAACCAATAATAAATAAATTATAATTAAGAAAAAAAAAAAAAGTGGTAGCGAAAACGCAGAGAGAGACTGTTATAGAACAAAAGAATGCTGCTTTAAACTTTAATCTGAAACTGATGAATTTTTGCACTTGTTATTTCATTATTTGGGACAGTAATTAATTAAACAAAGACCAAAATTTCTCTTCAACTTCCAATAAGAGAGAGGGAAAAAGACGTGTGCGTGTGAATTTTTGGAGGGGGTGAAAACAAGAAGAGCATTATAGGAGAGGGTCACTGAGTGAACGAAGCCGAAGGCTAGAAAAGACTGAAGAGTAAGTAGATAAAGGGGTTTGGTTTCATCAAGAACGAGGGACAGAGAGAGTGGGCAAGGGCAAGAATATTAATAACTATGATGATCCTTTCATCCCTTCCTCTTCTTCTATAGTAACTTATAAATATACAATATAAAGGATTTTAATTATAATCATATATTTATATTTTTACTCATTATACTAAAAAATTTATCTATTTTTAAAATTATAATAAAAAATTTTTATATTTTAATTTTATTATACTACGAAATTTTTCTATCTATTCTTAATTTCTTTTTCGTCAATCAAACCCTAAAAATGATTTTTTTATTAAAATATTTATTATAAAGCATAAAATACCATTCCATCTTCTTCTTACAATTAATTCAATCAAACCATTACAAACAAATGCCTATAAATAATTACAAATTCCGTTAATCAATTAAATCATGAGTTAGTAAACAACTATAAATTTCATTAATCAATTTAATCATGAGTTAATATCTAATTAGAAACTAAGCTAAAACTACGAAACATTGATCAAATCACCTCTATTAGACTCCATAAATTTCAATTTATGTAGATCTTCAGCATTAAATAGAGAGAGTAAGACTATAAAAATGGTACTAGGGTTATTAGCTTATAGGGCTGTTAAACCCCACACCACCAACTCTAGAAATCTCATTTTCCTCAGCTCAATTGTTACTAAGCCTGCACTTCAATCCCCTGAAGCTTCCACTTCTACAACCATCACACCTAAACCTACTATAGATCTTCCGCCTTGAATCTTGTTGTGGTGTCCAGATTCATTTCCCTAACCCAGATGATGTGATAGAGGTTTTATTAATGGGTACTCAGTCAAAATCCCCAAAGGAATAACGGTTTTGCAAGCCTGTGAAGTCATTGGTGTTGACATTCCTTGATTTTGCTACCATAATCGACTCTCCATCGCTGGAAATTGTTGTAAGTGCCTTGTTGAGGTCGAGAAGTCCCCCAAAAATACTCATGCATAATAAAGATGTTGGGGCAGTTTTGAAGCATCTATAAGGCCTTGAGTTTCCGAAAGGTAGATTGGTAGTCGTGAATTTCTTTAAGGACGAAGATGACATTATCGGAGAGGCGACGAGTCTTATAGACGTCGGAGTAAGCACTAGAGCCAACTCGTTCTTGGATGACGTACTTGGTGATAATTTTAAGTCGGATATATATGTTCCAGCTTTTGGAATGGGGTGGTGGCAGTGGGTGGTCCATGTAGTGGTGGTGATGATGGTTTTAGATTTAAGTCTTTTTTTTTTTTTTTGGCTTAAGGTCAGATTGTGCGAAAAAACTTTTGAAGTTATCTCATGTGGTGAAGCTAAAAGTAACACTTGAAGAGATTTCAAAGAGCTCGATCAATTTGGTACTTTGAGTTCGTTCAGATTTGTGTTAAGAATTGATTTCTGTTTGGTGGTGGTGGTGGTGGTGTGATGATGATAAAAATGAAAATTTTATAATGATTGAGAGGGTATTATTCGAGTGAAAATTAGATTGAAAATAAAAAATATTATGAATTTTTTTATATAAATTTAACTGATTTTTTAATAAAATAATTCTAAATTTTAACGAAATTAAAATATAAAAATTTTTTAATATAATTTTAAAAATATAATTTTTTTTAATATAATGGATAAAAAAAAAAACTTAATTTTTATTAACCCTAATATAAATATAGCTAGCGTATGCTCTATGAACCATCCAATCTGATTATATATATAATTTATTATTACCAGTCTGAAGCCACTTCTATCTTAATTGTCTCTTTGCTTTGCATCTTCCTTCCCAATTAATTACATCCATGAGCCCATCACTCTCTCTCCCTCTCTCTCTTTTATTTACTGTGACACCATCCTCTTCAGTCTTCATCACATCTTAAAATATACCATTCAGCCTCTCTCTATTCCTCCGAAATTTTCTTTGTTCGTATCCTACGGTGTGAATATTACAAATATAAATGGATTGTTTTAGCTTTTCATGTGGGTTTAACAAAGGGTTTCTTACAGAGTTTATTGGCATTCTGTCCACCTCCCTTTATATACAACTTTCTTGTATGGTAATATTTACATATGGAGGTGGGCATATTGCCAAGTGAGCTCTGTTGGTCTCTCTTTGTAAAACTCTCGTGATATATCTTTCACTTCTCTCACTCTTTCTCTCCCTTATGCGAGAAAGATTTTCAAAGGTAATTATATAAACAACTTGATGCACAGTTCTTTTTTTTTTTTTCATAATTTTATGTTAGTTTTTCTAGATTATTACGATTAGACGATCATAGTTTCATTCCCTCATAGTTTCTGTAACATGAAAGACATTATTATGCGTGGTAATCCGTTAATTTCATCATATATAGTCTGGTAAGTTCATCAAATTTCTGCAAAATATGATTCATACAAAGGTTATTAACAAAACTTTATGCACAAGTTTTCAGTTTTGGTTTAGTCATTTTTCAGATCTTTGTGGATTTTATTTACAGAGCTTATTCATTTGGTCTGGTTTGGTGATTAGTTTTCAGATTTTATTTTATTTTTTCATTTGGTTTTCTATTTTAATAATGTTTTTTTTTTCCTTCATTTGTAACGCTTCCGATCTAGGGTTTTCAGTAATTATTCTCTTAATTCTAAGCCAGGAAATCAGGGCTCAAGCTTGGAAGCATTCAAGTCTTATTTGTCAAGAGGCCTATACGCTCCTTTGCCGAAACAGTGGCTCTTTTAAAAGGCTTTTGTTTTTTTTGAGATTAAATGAAAGCTGTTAATTTGCAATCATCTTTTTTTTTTTATATATTTTATATTAAAATATGTTAAATGACACAGATTAATTTATAAGATCACAATCGAAGGTGGAGATTTCATTGTTCATGGCTTCATGCATGTTTGCCACCGTTGTTCATTTACTTGTTTTATTTATTTCACAATTTAATTAATTAATATTATTGTAGGGCAGGTCCTTCATTTTTATGGCAGACCGATTACTGTATACGTTTCTAATATATGTAGGCTCATGATTGAAGACTGACACTTCTTTTAAATTGATGTAATACAAATAAAATCAATATCTTCTGTAAATCGTGGATGTCATATCCAATCTCTGCCCTCCATTATCGTTATCAAGTCAAAGCTGTTGACTAAAAATGGAATATGATTAGTTCGTGGATTACACGATCAATGAATGGCGCTTAGAGATATTTTGGGTGGGATGGAGAGGGGTAAAGGGAGTTTAGTAGCCATGCTGGCTCTCCTTCTCAAAAGTCACTACTTTCGTTCAAAGAAGATTACGAGGTTAAGATGGTTGCTTTTTTTTAAGGCTTTCTCAGGGTATATGATTCTTCTGTTCCTTTTGGATAAAAAAAAAAAATTCTGATGAGCAGACAGATATACATAGAAAAATGATATCTTACCAAATCCTTTTTGCTTCAGTGGAGAATTTAAACAACAAATTTATAATAAACATTTTACATATCTTTTTCTTAAGCAGCCAGCAAAAAAAATGAAGTGAAAGCTATCAAATTCTCAAATTCAGATAAAACTAACCCAAAAACTAGACAGGCAGATTTGTAATGGCATTGGAGATGGCGAGAGCAGTACTAACTCCATTCCCTCCAACCGACATGAATTCTCCAAGCAGAAGCTTAGCCAACTGCTCTTTCATCATTTCAACCTCTGCAACCCCACAATAAAGCTTTCAGTAAAACCAGCAAGATTAAAGCAATCCTCAATCTGCAGGGATTAGTTTTCAATTTATGCTTCATTCAGTTGATAGAACCTTATGCAACCTTGAGCTTTCAGCTCTTTCTGATGGCAAGGATGAAATGATTAGCTGCAAAGCTTTCTACAGTTTATATGCAAGAGCTCAGTTATCCGCTTGCTTAGGGACTAATTAAGCACCAGAAAATGCGAAAAACCACACTGATTTTGCAAAAATAATGCCTCTTAATGTTTCTAAGCAACCAAACAGGACACAGTAACACGAACTGATTAAGAACACGTGTTTTCCGTTGCTAAGCCTAAAATTAGTAACTACAGCCTAATGTTTAAAATCCATCAACAAACAAAAAAAAACAAAAAGCTGATAAGAATCCCTCAAACAAGTCTCCTAATCGAAACAAATTCTCAATAGTAAGCAGCGGCGGAGAAATGGAACCAGCAGGGAATTGAGGTCCGGCGAGCGGTGAAGAAGAGAAAGAAGTGGAGACACCTTGGTGATCGTAAAGCCGCACGAGAAGCTACTCAAAACTCTCCGATTCGCTCACCGTTTGACTTTTTCTTTTTTTACTCCGTGGTCTATAAATTGCTTGGGCCTTCATGATGGAGTGTTGGCCCTCCATCTTTCACGGGCTGTCATTCTATTTTCAGCAGTTCTTTCTCCTTCTTATTCTCATTTGGGCCGGTGCTGGGCTTCTTGGCATGTATTAGTTGAGGTTGATAGAGGACTATTAGAGACGAGCTAATCAATCCCCTTAGTACAATAGAGAGCCAAGATCAGGAAAATTCTTGCCAACATGCAAGGCAAATGACAACTTGGCTATAGGGAAAACCCAGTTGCATTTAAAGGGAGTGTTGGAATGTGGAGAATCTCACGTGGGAGAAGACGAGAAAAATGAAGGGCATATATATGAAGTTGGATCCAAAAAGAGAAAACAAATGAAGCCAACAATGGTCTCCTTGGAAGCCCAAGTTGATGAAGAAGTGAAGTCAACACCCGCAATGACCCCATGTAAGACCAAGCTAGTGAGTCCATGCCCCATACAAAAAGTTCAACACTCATATCCACACTCAAACTGTAGCACCTCTCGCTCAGTTGCTCCAACTTGTCTTCTGAAGAAAGAAACACTTCCCATTGATTTTAAAAAATAAACAACAGCAGCAGTAATATTGCTCAAAGTGATTGTTTGATGAGATATAGGGATACACATAGGTGGCGGAACTAATTCTAAGGGTGAGGCTAAAAATAATCGTAACTAAAAAAAAATATTTAAATTTATAAGGTTAATATAAAAAATTTTAAAATTTTTAGTATTATTATTATTTTATAAAATATTTATTTATATATAAATATAATAAAACTAACAAATAAAATTTAAAATAATTTATATATATTTTAAAATAAAATTATGAAATATACATATAATAAATAAAATTTCAAAAATTTAGAGGAATTAAATGCATATATTAAAAAAAATAGTCTAAAATAAAAATCTTTAAAAATTGAAGAGCCAATATGATATTTTAAAAAAAAATATATTAAAAATATATAGGTATTAGAATTAATTTTAAAAAATTTGAGAAAATCAATATAATATTTTAAAATTTTAAAATATTATACATTTATAAAAGCTAATTTTATTTAAAATGATTTTTTTAATATCTTAATAATATTGGATAGAAATTAAAAATTAAATAATATTAAATAAATAAATTTAAAAATAAAATAAATAAATCTATCATTTATAATGATAATAATTATAATCAAATATAATTTTATCATTTTTTTTTTCACATCAATTTATTTTTTATATTAACTCTATCAAAATTTCCTAAAACCTCAAATTGATTGCGCCCATAGGGATCACAACCGCACATTCCTCTCCGGTGACTGAATTTTGGAACTCTACAAAGAGTAGAGATTGAGAGAGTAAAATACAGAAAAAGGGAAAGGTAGCTATATCACCATAAAAGTTTTTCTGGTCACTACTCATGCTCAAATCTTCTCTTCTCATTCATGTGGCCGTTAGCTTTGTTAACAGAAGTCCCCAGTTCCCACAAAAAAGAACACAAAACTCAAAGACTAAATCAGAAATTTAAAAATTTTCATATAAATATAAAGAATTTAAAGAAATTAATTTTAGATAAATCAAAATTATGTAAAAACTTAAATTTTAATAGATCATATGAAATTTTTCAATAAAATTATAATTTTTTTTAAATCGGAATGATTTAAACTTATCTTAATTGGAACTATTTTCATTTCTAATAAGATTACTACTTGCAAAATTTCAAAAAATCAACATCCTCACGCCGGAAAAAGGACGCAGATTGCACGATTCCATTACTGATTAAGAGTTTTGTTGTGGTGTTCTTTTAATACACACGCATATGAATTCTTTAATATGATTCCAATTTAAGTTTACTTTAGGTCTTTTGAAATGAATTTGTTCTATAGAATTAATTATTTTAGTGACATAAGGAGTAAGTAGTAATTTTGCTCCCAATGTATATAGTAGTAGGAAGAGAAATTATTAGATATAATGTTTTTGTCTTATTTAATTAAAAGTGGATTTATATGTAATTAAAATAAAAATAAATTTTTATTAATTTATTTTTAGGTGAATAAGAAAAATATATTTTTATTATATAAAAAGTGAAATTACACACAGATTGATGTTGATTTAGATAACACATTAGTGAAAGATTTGTGTGTTCTAACACCCAAAATTAATATCTCCGCTTATGCAAAACGCATAGGATTTTTATGACCTTTTCTTGAAATATTGGTACAACAAAGAATTGCACTAGGATTAACTTACTGCTTGTTCAATTTTCATATCTTCTCGTAAAGGACAGGCGAGTTCATTTTTCTAATCTTTTTTTAATATATATCAACTATTTTGTCACCCTGTATTTTTTCCACTAAAGTTGTCATCAATATATTTCTACTAATTTTTTATTTTTATCTTTTTTTATTTCATTTTACTTTTTTTTTAAATATTATAATATACTTTTAGCCGAAAGTTTAACAAAATAATTATTTGGTATAAAATATAATTATCAAATTACGAATCGCTATAAGATTTATTGATTGAATATAAATACTATCATAATTAAAATTTTTTAATTAATCAATTAAATAACTTAATTTTTTTTTAATCAATAACACATATTAATAATCGATAATAAATAATATTTAATTACTCAATTAAATAACCCCTCAAATACTCAAGTGCTAAAATATCTAAAGTTCGAGATTGTAAATGCACTAAAAATATATAAAAAGAGTGTATTCAATAAATATATTAATTTATTTAAAATTAAAAAAAAAATGTTTAATTACATAAAAATTTAAGAAGTGTTATTGTATTTTTTTAAAAAAAATTTATTTTTATAAAATAAAAAGAAAGAAAGATATATGTCAGATTATCAATTAATTGAAGTGACAGAGATAGATATATATCTAGTATTACCCATAAATGAAGTGCGGCGTGAGAATGAAGACACGAGACGAATCACGAGTCCACAAATTTCCAAGACCATGGCGACATAATAGAAGGGAAATGGCATCATACTGGACCAAATTACACTAAGACAGAGATTCCTAAAACCCAGGAAGGCAAATGGCCAAATTAAACGGAGTAATGATGTTCTCATACTCTCGTCAATCGCACTCCTTTCTCTCTCCTCACGTTTCGTGCCGCCTTAAAAAATCTCGCTGTATTAAGAATTCGTCCTCCTGTTTTCTTTTCCTTCGAACAAGCAAACTTGCATGTTAACAACTCTCTTCTCTCGGTCAACAATGGGGTCGATCTTTGCTCTCAACGGACCTTTGCAGTATCCAATTGCTCGCCGGGATGATTCAGTCGTTGACGATTACCATGGCGTTAAGATCGCTGATCCTTATCGATGGTAATGCATTGGATTTGAATTTGTTTTTTCAGTTTAAATGTAAGAGCAATGTGTTTGATGTTGATTTTTTGGTAGGCTTGAAGATCCGGACGCCGAGGAAGTAAAAGAGTTCGTGCAGGAGCAGGTGAAGTTGACGGAAAGTGTGTTGAAGTCATGCGACTTGAGGGAACAGCTTCAC
This sequence comes from Aleurites moluccanus, assembly GCA_948193065.1. NCBI lineage: Eukaryota > Viridiplantae > Streptophyta > Magnoliopsida > Malpighiales > Euphorbiaceae > Aleurites > Aleurites moluccanus. The sequence continues at coordinate 28,526 of CANXYC010030792.1, forward strand.
GAGAAAATCACAAAGCTATTTGATCACCCCCGCTACAGCGCGCCGTTCAAACGTGGTGATAAGTATTTTTACTTCCACAATACTGGCCTTCAAGCCCAGGACGTCCTCTACGTGCAGGTAATAAATGAGCTATTAATAGAATTTAATTAACCAAATTTTAGAGAAGAAGATTAGTTTATATCTGTTAATTGTATTTGACTTGTTGCAATTGGTTACAAATACAGGATATTTTGAATGGAGAGCCTGAGGCTTTACTTGATCCTAATGCTCTTAGCAAAGATGGAACTGTCTCACTGAACACGCTTTCGGTTAGTGAGGATGCCAAATATTTGGCATATGGGCTTAGCTCTAGTGGGAGCGATTGGGTTACAATCAAAGTTATGCGAATTGAGGATAAGAGAGTTGAGGCTGACACATTATCTTGGGTGAGTTTTCTGTATTCTGTTTTAGTTGGAGAGAAGAGAAATTTTAGTGTTTTAATGGAAATGACTTATGAGATTATTGTTATATATGAATTTGATTTTTCAGGTTAAGTTTTCAGGTATTAGTTGGACCCATGACAGCAAAGGATTTTTCTATAGCCGTTATCCACCTCCTATGTATGTAATCATCTTTGTCATTTACATTTGATATAAAATTCCTACTTTGACTTGTGGCAGTTCTGAGGTAAGTTTTAGGAAACTACATGTAACAAATTGGGATAAAATTAGGAGAACCTGAATTCAGTTATTAATGGAAATGGACTAGAAACAACTAGGATGTTGGCTGGATATAGATTGAAAATTTGAAATTTTTCTGCAGAGAGGGAGAAAACCTAGATGCCGGGACAGAGACTAATTCTAATCTTTACCATGAACTATATTATCATTTCTTGGGTACGGATCAATCTGAAGATATACTATGCTGGAGAGATCCTGAAAACCCCAAATACATGTTTGGAGCCAGTGTAACAGAAGATGGGAAGGTAAGGCTTGTTTCATATTTATACCTTATACCTTTGTTAAGCAATGATTGATGAAGTACTTTATACTTTATTTGTCTTGATGTGCTACTATTAGTCTATTACTATCATGATGAACTGAAGACTTAGTTTGAACTCTCACCTCATTCATCTCCAAAATCATTTCCGGGCTTCATAGAATTGTAGAATTATAAATTGATAAGGAAGTCATTATACTGAGATCTTGCTTCAGTTCATGTTTATTTAATTGCATACTCATGGGCTTCTAGTTAATATATGTTTCCTTTCAGATTTTTTTTTTTTTTTTTCTTTAGTGCAAAGGGCATTGTTGAAAGGGTTGGGTTATATAAAGATCTTACAGAGACTAGAGATTGAAGGAGGTTTACTTGCATTTAATCCCTAAGGAACAGTAATTTGCTGGGGAAGTCCTTGGTTTGAAGCTCTTCTGCAAAATCTTTTGAGTATTGTTGACTTTTTGAGTTATTTGGTTGATAAAGTCCTTATGCATTTATATGTATTAGAAGGATTCATGTATGTCTACTGATTGTTCATACACGTATTTCTGGAATTTAATTACTTAATTTTGGCGCATATAGCAAAGTCAATAATGTAATTTTCTGTTAAATTCTTTCAACCTGACTCAACTTTGTATGTTATTCTGCAGTATCTTCTCCTTTATATTGAGGAGAGCTGTGATCCAGTCAACAAAGTATACTACTGTGATATGTCTGCATTTCCTGAAGGCCTTGAAGGATTCAGAGGAGGAAATGGCCTCCTCCCATTTCTTAAGCTTATTGATGACTTTGATGCACAGTATGAAGCCATTGCAAATGATGAGACCTTGTTTACTTTTTTGACCAATAAAGATGCTCTTAAATATAAAATCGTCCGGGTGGATTTGAAGGAGCCATGTACTTGGACAGATGTTGTTCCGGAAGCTGAAAAAGATGTCCTAAAATCAGCATGGGCTGTTAATGGTGATCAAATGATTGTGAGTTACTTGAGTGATGTGAAATATATTCTGCAGGTAAGGGATCTGAAAACAGGATTGCTGCTGCATCAATTACCAATTGACATTGGCACAGTTAACGGGATATCTGCACGGCGCAAGGATAGTACAATATTTATCGGGTTTTCTAGTTTTCTTTCCCCTGGTATAATTTATCAATGCAATCTAGACACTCAAGTTCCAGATATGAAGATATTTCGTGAAATTAGTGTACCGGGATTTGATTGCACAGAGTTCCATGTGGATCAGGTGACTAAAACCTTTATGTTTCTAGTGGCATAAACTCTTCCCATCCCTTGTAGGACACCACCTTGCTAAAGTCAAATTTCTTATAAATGTATTGTGCGTGTGTTTATGTAGGTATGCACCAAGAAGTATTTCCTAATTGATTGGTTCTGTATTTTCAGGTTTTTGTTCCTAGCAAGGACGGTACTAAGATTCCAATGTTTATTGTGGCCAAGAAGAACATAAAATTGGACGGATCACACCCTTGCTTGTTATATGGATATGGTGGATTTAACATTAGTCTGACACCATTTTTTAGTGTCAGTCGTATTATACTCACTAGGCATTTAGGTGCTGTTTACTGCATTGCAAATATTCGTGGCGGTGGAGAATATGGTGAGGAATGGCATAAAGCAGGCTCACTTGCAAAGAAACAGAATTGCTTCGATGACTTCATTTCTGCAGCTGAATACCTAATATCGACTGGTTATACACAGTCAAGTAAGTTGTGCATTGAAGGTGGAAGTAATGGTGGGCTTCTTATTGGAGCTTCCATTAATCAGGTAGAAAATCGATTCATTTGCCTGATTGCATGTCAATTCCATCTTTTATTGTAATTTAATTTTGTTTGACACTATTTTTTTCAGAGACCAGACCTTTTTGGTTGTGCTTTGGCCCATGTTGGCGTTATGGACATGTTGCGCTTTCACAAGTTTACAATAGGTTAGTCAACAACATTTGGCTGTATTGGTAATCATTTCTTTTCCATCATGTTCTTATTAAACTCTGTTTTGTAGGTCATGCATGGACTTCTGATTTTGGCTGTTCAGACAAGGAGGAACAGTTCCATTGGTTAATTAAGTGAGTAGAATTATTTCTCTGACTTTCCTCTTCTGAAGTGTTGCACTTGAAATTCTCTGTGACATTTTCATCTTTCACCCGCTTGTTTTATTTTCTTAGGTACTCACCACTGCATAATGTGCGGAGACCATGGGAACAGCATCCCAGTCAACCTTGTCAGTACCCACCCACCATGCTATTGACAGCTGATCATGACGATCGAGTTGTACCATTACACTCATTGAAGTTATTGGCGGTTAGTTCTCAAAGTTTTGCTATCATATACCATTTGCATTTGCTTGTGTATCAAAATAGCGGGACATCTCAATGATTGATATTTGGTTGGTTCTATTATAAATAGACACAATATGATTCATGTTTCACTTTTAGCATCAATAGATTAGCTAGTAGCATTGCCATGTGCTATAAAGACTAATTGAAAATTTGGTCATCCGCCTCTGTTCCCTCGATCAAATAGTTCCTTTTTCACTTCAAATTTGTTACACTTGTTTTCAGACCATGCAATATGTTTTGTGCACAAGCTTGGAGAATAGGCCGCAGACCAACCCAATAATAGGTCGCATCGAGTGTAAGGCTGGACATGGAGCTGGGCGTCCAACACAAAAAATGGTAATTGGCTAAATTGCAGTTCTGTTTTTGGGTTTCACCACCGCATCAATTATGACATTTAAGTATGTTCTGCAGATTGATGAAGCTGCTGATCGATATGGCTTCATGGCAAAGATGTTGGATGCTGCTTGGAATGACTAATAACCTACTTCCATGTAAAAAAAATAAAAAATCACGTCGGCAAGAAAATATTTTATGTTACCTTCCCCGCACTGAAAATATAGCCCCTTTTCAAGCTAGAATTGAAATTATCAACTACATTATTTACAGATACATAATCTAATTTTTCCTCTTTTTGCCAATTATCTGAATCTGAGACGATCATTTCGGAATGGTGAAACTCCCACTTTCAAGTTCAGAAATACGAGTTCTCAATGCATTGGGAAAGTAACAAACTTAATTGCATGTATAAATCAACAATGAATAAACTGTTCTTAAATTTAAATCAATCGCATTGTTGAAGTGACAAGACTAATTAATAACCTGCAATTCATGCTTGACATGTCTTTCCGGCAACAGTAAATTCTAGTTACAATCATTTAACAGTACACAAGAATGAAACGCCATCTTATTCATTATATAGCTATTATATGGAATTATTTTATAAAGATGATGTTAAATGATGAATGTCCACAAAGCCTGACAGCACTGCTCGGTTTCTTTCTTTTACCCTTGTTTGATATATAACCCTGCAAATTGTCATAGACATATCAGTACACATGTGAAAAGAAAAAAAAAAAAGGAAAAATCAAAACTGAAACTGAACAAATATAATCTGTGTTTAAAGGAAATGCAATTCTACCTCAAGCCTTCAAGCCACATTTCAGTAATCAAAGTTTCACCAGGGTAGACATGTAAAAGGAATCGGCCAGAGATGTTTTTCACAATACTTGCATCTCCTCTGCAAATACATTTGATGATGGCCCTAACTGCAAATCCCAGTGTGCTCAGCCCATGCAATATTGGACGCGAGAATCTTTAACATGAAATAAAAGCAGATCGGAGTAAGTTTTTTGGTTTCTTGGAACATAGATTAGATCAAAGTTTAAGACGCATATAATAAATATGGCACAAAACAATGCAGAGTAGCCGCAAATTCAGTAGGATAGTTATAAATGCAAGTCATTTCAATACTTCAGAAATATGATTCCCAAAATTCACCTAGTCAGTATCTGGATAGAGCCAAAGCACACTGAATAGAATAAGAATATGAAATTGAAGTAGGAACTGAACTACAGATGTTGGTGAATACCGATTCCAATTTGGTACGAATAATAATGGATCTACATATTCTCTAGCTTTTAGACCACAAACACCCCGACTCTCTTTTCTCACACATCAATTCTGAATCTTGATGTTGTCAACCGAAGTTGTAAAATCATAGAGATTGGCAATTTGGCATGTGTACCTACCCTGCAACTTTAGCAATCACTGGATCTGAATGCAGAGGGTTATAGTCACCAGATAGCCTATACAGCAATGCCTACAAAAAAGTGAAAAGACATACTCAAGAATAATCATCTCATATGTACTTTCAAAATGGAGGAGAGTAAACTCTTGCACAAACACCGAGACCGGACCTCAGAAATTTTGAGTTATCAATGCAAAAATTATGAATACAGCTTTACTGTATCACTGATAATGATAAAAATTTTAAACCTGAAGATATGCAAGTTATTAGTTTAATGCACTCTAAATGGAGTTCAAAAGAAGGAGAAATAAAGAAGATGGCAACTGAGGAATCATCATAAGATTTCACACCAAAAAAAATACATGTTCTCGGAGTTTGCTGAACTTCACAGTGAATAGCCACTAGCATAATCAAGTATCTCAGAATTTAGAACAGCAAAAACAAAGGAAAATATGTCGAAAAAATTGCATATAAGTAGTCAGTTGGTAATCAATTTTGGCATATAAAAGTAGCAGCATTAACTTTTATAGTCTTTCCCTCTCCATAATGTGCATGTTCCCAAAATTCACTATTATTCCTTGTGATAATAGCATATTAACAGAAACAAAGCAATGATATATGCTAAACAGTAACTTAAACACTACATATTTCAATTCTTGCAGTAATGGGATTTGAAATGCTTGCCTGAGATGGTTGAACAGAATCTTCAAATACTGCAGAAGGTTGACTTTTTGGAATTTTCACAGCTGGAACCTGATTGGTTGGATAATTAGTGTAAGAATAAGGATGAGTTGAGCTTGAGAAGCCGCCAGCCCCTCGGAGATAAATAGTTGACCTGCAGAGTGAAAAAAGTTCTCATATGAGATGAGTACCATGATAGTGACAGATTGGATAATTTAAGAATGAACTCACCTGTTCATACATAATAATTCACCAGACTCTTTCTCATAACTTTTTGTTTCAATCTCAACAATAGCTGCTTTACCTGATTTATTAGGAAAAAGAGTTTATCATACTTTAATGTCAATCTCCAAAAAATTATAATTGTTCTACCATGTACGAAACGGTTGTCAACTTCCAGAAAGATTAACATTAAGTTCAATGAGATTTTTTCACCCTCACTTAGGTCCCCAATCAACCACCCCTTCAAAACTATACCACACAAAAAGAGAAGAATTCAACTGTGTGATAAACCACTTATTCTCACTTTAAATGCAAGTTCCGCACAACATGTTGAACATCTGAATTATACCTTCATGGGCTTCCTGTCAAACTATATGTATGCAGTGAGAAGGTTTATAATTGGAAGCGATCCAGCTAATGAATACAAACCTTTGTCATGCAATCCAGCAAGACTGACTTTATTATGTATCTGCATTAGGAATGAAATAAATTACGAAGACTAAAATGACTTAAAAGGAAAAAAAATGCAAAACAAGAAGTTAAGAGAAATTTTACAAAGTAATAACTAGCACACTATGAATTATCAATTTAGCACGGTCATAAATAGTAAGTAATGATTTACGTATGAATGACTAATGAGCACTTCAACACAAAATACTTACAGATGCACTTGAAGGAAATGGCTTGTACACCTCTATATATTGCTGCCCATGCAGCAGAAGACGTGGATCATATCTGATACAAACCAGAACATGCACTTAATATTCCTTGGTACAATGTATAAATAATGATTGACATCTAAAAAAAACATAGTATTCACCAAGATAACAACTCATTTTGGAGACAATGTGCAAGACTAAAAATTGATTTTGATTACATTAACAAACTAAACGGAGAAGAGAACATTTTCACTTAAATAATGGAGAGAAAACCTTAATACTCTCGAATGGAAGAATACTTACTCCAATCCAATCAAATTTATATAATTTGAAAGAGACCCAAGTGAAAATATTGCAGCAAATGTTGGCAAGACCTACAAATCCAGAAATATGATGCTAAAAATTAACTTCTTATCCGTGAACAAAAAATCTATAAGTCTGAGCAACCTGCACCATTTTAAGATAAGATAAAACTACAAGTCGTTGGAACTTGTCTTATGATAAGGGCAGAATTGTTGAACTCAATGAGCAATTAAGCACAATTAATCCAGGATATACATAATTAAGATCCAATAAACCATTTTAAGCAAAACCAACTGAATCAATAAGCAAAAAATACCTGTATAGATTGCTGCCCATTTTCGTGATAAACATATTTAAGCTCATCAGCGTCAATGGCATCCCGACCACAAGCTCCAATTCCCAAGGCATAAATTGCAGCATCTCTGTTCATAAAAGGGATTATAAAATAAAACGTACATATTGCTCATATGTAGAATTATCAATCTGAAATAAATAAAAAAAATTAAAAATTGTAGCAACTAAAGCAAGTAAAACGCCAGTGCTCTACCTTTCACTATAAGCGAAAGTTGTCTGCCCCGTTGACGTAGCACAACAGAATAAGAAGAAATGTTAAAAGATGCAATACCAATATAATAATTATTATGTATTCAGTGTTTTGTTAATAGAAACAACAGAGAATGAGAAAACACCTCAGGGAATTGGCTAGCGCGAGCGAGAACACGGTCGGGATTGAATTGTGAACGCACCGCCATCAGAGTAGCACTGAGAATTGAAGTATATATATATTTTTTTGGAGTTGAGCAGAAACTAACGATTAAGACTTAAATTCTTATAGGAAATTAGATATGGAAATCTATACTTACGTCTGGTGCTGTAAAAAAGAAATAGTTATCGGTTGTTGGATAACTAGGCACGGAACGATAATCAAGGTGGAGTACCCAGACGACTATCGTCAGCGGACCCGCTGTTAGTTACAGAAATTACGGAATAGACCTTTTGGAGTCGTAAGATCGGTAAAAAGCCAAAGAGAAGTTAATTTGAACCAGGAAATTGACAACAGCGACAAATCTACTTGAAAGGAAACGTTTTAAATTGAAATTGGATAAGAAACGCCTAGAAATTTTAGTTGCCCCTGCCATATGAGCGAGAGAAGGCAGATATACCTAGTTTTACCAATTTATGCTACAACTTTTCCCCCAGTAGATATTATATACAAATACATATTAATGCCAATTTTTCAACTCAAACCACACGTTCAAAAACGTGATTCAAAACCTAGAATCTATTTTTATCGTAATATTAATTTGTATATTTTAATTGGTGCCACGTGCGTTACTTTAGACATGAGCAGACGATCAACATTCATTGCCAATTTTAGATCCCCAAATGCTCAAAAGAAGATTTTTTTCTTGTCCTCAACGAAATTTCTATCCAACCTAAATTTATATATATCAATTGTTACTAGGCCAATTGATACAAAAGATAAATACGAGTAATTAGTTTGTTGCATGCAACATTGACATTCACGCTTTGTTCTGGTAGAAGAAAATTAGAATTCAAGGAAATGCATCTAGACCATATGACTGGAGGAAGAAAATATTTCATTAATATTCTAAATATACATGCTTCCTCATTTCCCTCCTATCAAACAAAAATAAATTGCATTAAAAGGGAAAAGATATAAAATTTGCATTAAAAAATTCCAAATGACTATTGGACATTTCCCGGAACCCAAGCAAACACCATTCATCCTAGTTGATAAGCCCAATCTTCCATCTGTGGCGGTTCATGCACAATTTCAAAACTCGTATAGCCAGAGGAATAACTAGGACGTATCCCCAATTTTTTTTATAGTCTATCATGCACTATGCATCAGGTAACATTAACACCCTCAACATTTAATTGCTATCACCCCCAAAATATATGTATTCCGCAACACAGTAAATCGCTTCATTTACTGTGCATAACTTAAAAATTTTGGGAGGAAGAATCCTCACTGATGCAACGCAAGACTGAAGCCCAACAAATGACAAATGAACGGAGTATTACAACAGTCCTTATCCAGCCAAAGGTTTTTCCACCTGATTTTCACATTCTATCTTCTCTCCTTCGTGGGGCACAAGTAATGATCTCATCCACTCTGAGAATCATCTCGGCAGCCTCAGTTGCTGAGAGTAGTATGGCCTGCTTAACTTTGAAAGATTCAGAAATTCCGAGTTCAGCCAAATCTCCCACCTGCAAGTTTTGAAAGATGACGAGTCAACGTGTCAAAGAAAGCCCAACAGCCTATGAATAGATAGTCCCACAAATAGCAAGTAACCAGAGGATTCTGCACCTCAAGTATCACCATACAATGCATGTAAGCATTCCAAAGATTAAGCAGAACTCAAATATTCCTAAATTTTCTGCTATACTTACGGATCCACTGATGACATCTATCCCTGCCTTGGATCCCTCTTTCTGGTGCTCTGCTCGGAGCTGTGCTATCAATTCAGCAGTGTCTAAACCAGCATTATCTGCAATGATAGTTGGGACTGCAACAAGAGCCCTAGAGAAAGCTTCAATAGCATGGGACTTCTTCCCAGGAGTTGCTCAGGCCAGCTCATCCACATCCTTTGCCATCACCATCTCAGGCCATCCACCTCCAAGCAAAACCCTGCTGTTATTGACTATCTGAGACAGCACACACAAGGCATCGTGCAGAGACCTTTCCGCCTCATCAACCACGTGATGGCTGCCATAAATATAGATACATAAATGAGTGAATTGTCATCTATGTGAAAACTCTTCCAAAGTTATAAGAAAGTGGAGCTTTCTGAAAGTTAGTGCTTGTATGCACATGTATGCAAGTGTCTCCCAACAGTGCAAGTATATTTGCCAAGTACAGGTAGGTAAGTATCACACTGTAAGTCTTAAGTGGGGGAAAAATGCATTCCTCTTATAGTTGGAAATTTTAGTTTTTAAACTCCAACATGATAGATATTCTAAATTCTTAAACAATGAAGAGCGCGACATACTTTCTGGACTGGAAACCACAGTTAAAAACATATTATTGCAGTCTTATATCATTCATACAAAGAAAATGGCATCTCCAGTTGCATGAGGCTCCCTTCTTTAAGAGGGTCAGAAGAGAGGCATCTAATGCAAAAAGCCTATCCTGCTGCTTTTTAAAGAGACTGTTAACTTTATTACACCAAAGCTAGGCTCACCCTCAATATCATTAGATAAGCCGGAGGAACATTAAAAGGAAAAATTTAGACAACATACCTTGCACCTCTAAGTACTATTGTACATGCCTGACCCATTTCGACACCAGAAAAGTGGATCAACTTGTCCTCACCAATCATAATTTCCTCAACAAGTTTGCAGTGTCCAAGTTTAACTGACACAGGGTTATCAAAGGTTGATGCAATTTCACCACCAGTCACTAAGGCGAGACGTTCAATCCCATCAAAATCAGCATGTTCAATCGCAAGTATTCCAGCATTTGCAAAAAGTTCCTCTGGGAAATTGTAAATCAATTGCCTGTTAACAAAGCAGTTAATCCCATGAGCTATTATCTTATCCACCTTTTCTCTCATTTTTTGCTTCTCGGCAGCTTCAATATCAGCAACCCTAGACATTGAATCAACACGAACACATGCCCCATAGATCTTCACTTTGTCTGTGTCCATTGCAGTATTTGCCACCAAAATTTTTGCATTCTCTACGCACTTTGGTTGTCCAACACCAATTTTCCTGTCAAGAATAAATCTGAAGTGTAACAAGAAGACACAATTTGAAATTACTGTCAGAAGTCAGTAGATTGGTTGAAGAACAAATAACAATGATGCAGCGTAGGTATACTTGATAAAGATGTTTAAACTCATTTTTATTTATCATAGTACAGTTATTTATAAGAAACAGATGAATCTGTAAGGTAATATAGAAGCTAGAAAATTACACAAATTTCAAATTATGAAGTTACATATGAGCAAATAAGAAGGCTATGTTAGTCAAGATAGGAAATTCACATGCCACACCATGAAATCTTCAAAATGAAATAAGAATTCGTAAGTCCATATGCTCACCCTTCATCCAAGAAAGAATCCTACAGTGATCCTCCAGGTTTCTTGATAATTTGGATAGCCTCTAAGTTTGTGCTACCCTGCCATTTCAATTAGCAAAACATACAAAATCAGTAAAAGAGGAGGAGACAGGACGGAAGGCATAAACAGTTTCGATTATTGAAGAAATCGTCAAGGCAATTTGAAACAAAATCATATAATACATATTTGGAGGGGAAAACAAAGATTTAAATATCAACTAGTACTTTTGAAAACAGACCACAGCCACACCAAGCACACAGACATAAAAAGGAGATTATTCAACCAGCTACATAACATATAACAATTGCTTCTGACAGATTATGAAAGCTATTATTGTGACACAGTAACAACAATAATAAGTGAAAACTAATGTATATAACTCATTATTCACCTTTAGCCTCAAAACAGCATCCACAGCAAGTTTGGCAAAATGTTCCTTATCCTGTGATAGAATTTTGGAACTCAAAGTAGTCATTGCAATCTTCATCAAGTCTGATTTGAATTTCTCTGCATTATTCAATAATAGCAATTATTAAAAAGTCATCAATGCCAGTATGCCACTAAAGGAACAATGTTAAAAGCATTATCAAGCCAACAAAAAACATGCAACTATATAGATTTCTTGAGATATCAACTAAAAAAATTAGTATTAAATAAACAATGTAACATCAAAAGCAACAGCTTCCATGAGGGACATGTGGAAAAGGTTGACATTGAGACCTATAGGAACAATGAATACCTTCATTCTCTTTGTTATCCACTACTTTTTCCAACAAAGCATTGCGAGCACATTCTGCTGCCATTCTATAGCCTGCAAAATCAAACATGCACTATTATAGCAGCTCACATTATGAACAAAAAGTTGTACATTTATTATGACTTCTCAAAGATTTGTTCTCAGATTTTTTCTTTTTTTTTTTTTGGTTGGGTGGGAGAGGACTGAGGAGGAGGAGGAAGATGAAAAATTGGAAGCAATAAAGCCAGAAATTTAGACAAACCTGCAATTATTGTCTGGATGAATCTTTGCTGCCACTAGCTTTTCTGCCTCCCTCAGAAGCTCCCCAGCCAAAACAACAACAGAAGTTGTGCCATCACCAACTTCATCATCTTGAACTTTTGAAATATCTGACCAATGAATTAAAGGATTTCCATCAAGCCAATATTGCCATCAAACTGCACACGGGAGCTATACCTAACTATATGAAGATATCCAACCATTTGCTGGCATGGCAAGCTGCACTATTTTCAGTTTCATCATGCAGACATTCTCTCTCTTATAGAGAGAGGTGAATTCAATTTTTTCTCCTCTTTAGAGGAAAGCACCGGCTAGCAACAAGAATATACCTTAGCAAATACAATATTTACATAAAGCCCATAACTGGCTGCAAATGAGATTTTTGAGAACAAAATCCCCACCTTTATTCTACAAGCATGAAATTTCAAATACATCACTCCTACTAACACAGATTTTCAATACAACCACATTTAGCTTAAAAATCATCAGAAGTTAATGAATTGTACTGAAAGCAAGACAAAGTAGCATCTTAAGTATACCAACTAAAACTTTAGCAGCTGGTTTATCAATGTGAAGGGACTTCAAGATGGTGGCCCCATCATTTGTAACAGTAATTTCACATCCTCTGCCTGTTGATTGCAAAATTTTATCCTGTGCCGTGTGATACAACAATAAGCAGGCAGTATTGTAAATAAAAGGACAAAGGTAAATAGGAAGGCTCTCTGAATTGGCAACATATTAATGAATGAAGAATGCTTACCATTCCTTTTGGTCCCAAAGTTGTTTTGACCAAGTCAGCAATTGCCATAGCACCAACAAATGATGCCTAAAAAGAATGGATCAAATTAAGATGGGAAAGTAAAATTTCACACTAACACACACCATATATGGAAAGAGTGAGAGTGTGCTAAAGGCTATATTCAAGCAGAATTCACCTCCAAAAAGGCATATCCACACTGTCCAGAATCTAATTAAAACTTCGTTTACAAAGACATCAATGATTGCACAGTTTATATAAGATTCTTTCTCGCAATTTTGCAAGTAATATGAATTATTCTTTGATGATACACTTGCAACATGCATCATGGTTACAAAACCAAAAAAAAACACTCACCATCCTGGCACGCTCTCCTTTTCTTGACTAGCTTCATCTTTAAAAAGCTTATCAACCTATTAAAAAAAAACAATAAAAAAGAAGTCACCATGTAAAAGAAAATAAATGTTCCAAAAAAGAATCCCAAAAATATGGTGGAAAAGGAGGAGAGGAGGCTGAAAAAGCAATCAGTGACTAACATACCGCCATTAACGACTGTAAATGAAGACAGATAGACTGTAGATGCTCAAAATTATAATCTGAAAACCAGTAACACAAAATTATTAACCGAATGAAACACACCAAATCGGAATATATACAGTGAAAAGAACCCTAATCTTACAAAATGACTGTCTATAATCTTTCTGTACCCTCTAAAAAATGAACTAATCAGTAGGATAGGGGAATGAAAAAACACAAATAATAAAAATATAACCACCAAAAAGTGCTCAGCAAATAGCGCTCTTTCTGGTACTTCCCATTCCCTACTCTTTCACATTTTCAAGAGAAGCAAGCAGATTATGCGAGGAAAATAACAAGCTACTAAAACAGAACGATCACAGCATAAATAAAGGTGAAAACTAAACCCTAAAAAGGCAAAATATAGTTAGTGATTACCTGAGGTAGAGACGGAGACGATCGACGGAGAGTTTTTGAGACTTGGATCCTGCCGAAGACGAGTTAGGGCGTCTGGTTATAATTTTGCTCCTATATTAGCAGTTGAGTGATACAGTGCTCATCGTCGTATTAGAAGATGTTTCTCTGATTTCTATCAAAAGGTCCGGTTTGGTAATTTAAATGACCCTCAATTGTAAGACCGGATCAAGAACCGTTCGATTTGGGGTATATGAGTGGGCCAGGGTGGGTCTAATAAATCATAATTGGGGCGCCGGAGTATCAGCTAATTGTCTTTTCGGGAGCTCTGAGGAACTCTCTCGAGATTCTGATAATGGAAAGAATTGAACTGTAATTTTTAAAAATTAAATTAAATCAAATTGAAAATTTATTAGATCGAATATTAAATAGAATTAATATATTTTAATTTATTTATTTAATTTTTTTAGTTTTTTAAATAAAATAAATATAAAATTATTAAAAATATATATATTTTTAAATAAATAAATATATAAAAATATAATATATATTTATATATTTCGAACGATTTAATTATTTTAATTTTCTTTTAAAAAAATTAAATTAAATTAATTAAAATTTTAAAATATTAATTGAATTAAATTAAATTTTAAATAAAATCAAATCAAATTAAATTAAATTTGATTACCAATTTTCTTGGATTTTTTTTCACCCCTAAACGGAAGCTCAGGTCCAAGAAAAGGAAACGACCCAAGACCGATGAAAATGGCTTGAAGAAAAATGTATAGAAAAAAAAAAAAATTTCACTTCCCATTTCATATATTTTTATTTTATTTCAAAAATCAATTTATTTATATAAATAAAATATTTGAATTTATATACCCATTGAATTTTAGTTTAGAGATAAATTAATATGAGATTTATTTAAACCTTAATACTATTAAAATTTTTCTCTAAATATTTTTGTTTTTTTAGAAGTAAAAAAACATATTTTTCTTAGAAAAATTTATTGTTTTTAATTTTATTTTGTTATTCACACCATGCGGATCTTAATATGCACGATAAAAAAAAATAAAAGTAGGAAATTAATTTATCAAGTTATCTTCATATTTTCATAATAATTTAAATTATTTATGGCTGTACTATTGATGGGAATCGGAAGATTAGTAGGTCACCTGTAAACGGAAAAATTAAAATTTGTTTTTTATTATAGGAGTATTTGGATGACTTTAAAATTGATATTAAATATTTTTTTAAAATTTAAAAAATGTTAAACAAGTTTTTAGAGTATTTGACATATTAATTTAAAACGTCATTTTGAAACTATAAACAGAAAAAATTTAAATTAGATATGCCAATTTACTTTAAAATAACATATTTAAAACTCTATTTTTCAAAATTAGATTTTCACCTAAACACTCTACATATATTAACATAGATATCTATTCTTAATAAAATAACATGAATATTTACCATATAATTCAGGCTAGTTTAGTATTATTAGTTGTTGGGGACCATGTATTTAGATCTGTCAAAAATTATTTGTATCCGTAAATACTCATGAGTAATGTGGATAATAGGTATTAAAAACAGCACACATTAAAAAACAAGTATTTTTTACCCGTTACCCAACGGGTGCATCTGTTTATACTCATACCCATAAGTATTCCTTAAAAAAAACGGATAAACGGATATTTTTTACCCGTTACAAGAGACTAATTCTGCAATATCAATATTACATTCTTATTTTTTTTTTTATGAATTTTTTTTTGTGACTTTTTTATTTTCTATTGTTTAAAACTTTTAAATTTATATTGTTTTGTTATTATTTGAAATTTTTAAATAGATATTCAAAACAATAAATATAACTCATCGGTATAATATAAATTTATAATTAATTATTTTTGTTATTGATGGATAATGAGAATAAGCTTGAGATTACAATTAAGAAAAATGAATTGTGTAGGATTATTTAAATTTAAAAATAGATTATAAAATAATTTTTTAAATAAAATTTAAAAAGATAAAATTATATTAAAAATATAATATTTTTTAAAATGAATAATCTTTTTAGAATTGAAAATAGATAGATAAAAAAAAAAAATAATGTATTGTATCTGAACTTTTAACCGTTTGTCTTGTCACCAAAATAATGACTGAAAATCATTAAGAATTCAATGAAGAAAAAAAGAAAACAAAAACAGAAGATATTATAAATGAGCAACTCAATAAAATGCATATATCAATATAAAATATAATTACCAGAGCCAGCTTGAGTTTTAGCTGGCCTTAACGCCTTATGCATAGAAGCTTGACCAATGTATAGAAGGGAATACAATCATCAGTAGAAAAGAATGTGACCTCGAGCTGAAGTCATAAATAGTTCTAAAATCGTACGTATATATGCTCCTCACTTCATATTTAAGCCTAAAATAAAACAGCCAACAACAAGACAAGAAGCAAAACTCCACTATTCAATCTTAATTCTCCGGAGCCAGACAGGCTTCCCTGCCTTCAAATATTGCCTAATTCGCCAGCTTAAAGTGGTCTTGTGTGTCTACCGCTCGCCCTTCCACAAAGAAGTGCATTCTTTGGAATAGGGAATTCATCCCTAAGTGAAGTTGATGCTGTGTAAACCCTCAAATATAATTGCTGCCCAAGGTATTGACGTGCCCAAAATTCTGACCTTAAGTTCCACATCCCTACGTTGTCAAGTGGGACATAAATAGCAGTCCATGAACTGGGATATACCTGCACTCCCAAAACCCATATATAAGCATCAGAACAGGGGAATTTATCATTGATGAAATTTGAATTAGATACATTATCAATCTTCGATTTAGAATACAGGGAGATTTTGGTCTCACCTGAGTGGTGCATCGCGAAACTGCATCACGGAGATTGTATTGGTTCCTGCTAGCCGTTGTCCATTGTCCTCCATCCATTCTGCATTTCAAAATAATTTGTTATCGACCAATATGAAGAGTCTGCTAATAAACTTATTTTAATTGGATGGTACTGCAGTAGTTTCCGGAACTGGGAGGTCAATTAAAATAAACTCAGGTAAATTAGTTAATATGTGCTTACCCAACAACAAAGAAACTATAACCATTAAGATGCCAGCTCTGGACGATGTCTTCATTGTTTTGAAATACAATTTCAACAAATGCTCTATAATCAACAGTCAAAACTGCAGTGTCAAGGTAAATTCCTCCACCATAAGGTCTATCTGATATGCTGTTCTCTTTGAAAACTCCCTGAATTTTGAAAAAGTCTGCAATCTTTAGAGGGGTGTCTGCCGGTACAAAGGACACACTGTTCACTGCATATCTCTGCTTGCCATTTACTTGCCCAGCAGAATTTGCAAATATGATAGTTCTGCTTGTGTTGATCATACCATAGTGGTATGAGCCTTGCGGATTTGGTCTTGGTCCACTTGCAGTGAGATTGGTCCTGAAATTATAACATAAAATTTGGATAATTGTAAACATGAAAAAAATTTTGGAATAAAACAAATTAATTAGATTGTGACAACTGCCATCTGAGGTATAGGGATGATAAATGTTCATACTATTGAATAATTCCTTAAAAAGATATCATCTAGTCTTATCTAATAATTAAAAATGTGAAGCTAAATTTTGTACAAATGGACCCAAAGGGTTTGGGCCAAAGAGCCTCATAGGCCATAGCATATTGGAGATGGATAAGGATATATACCTAATGGAGCGGGCCTGGTTAAGAGACCAATCAACCTGAATGGTGGGTCCACCAGGGGGTGGGCCAGAGACTTGGCCAGCAGAGTTGCTGTAATGAAGAACACCAGTGGTGGTGAGGACCTCAGAGGTGAACCTAGAGGAAACCACAATGTAGTAGTCCTGCCCAGGCTGATCAGCTGTTACTAGAACAGAGTAAGATTGACCAACATGAACGTCCAGTGAAGAATAGGTAGTCTGGAGTGTATGTGTGCCCTCCACTTCAACTAATTTCATTTTATGACTCTGAATGCGAAAGTTGAGTGAATTTTGTAACCCAACATTTGATATTCTGAGTCTGTAAGTTTTTCCTGCAACAAATGCAATAATATTATGGATAAGTTTCAAATATGAACTATAAAATTAATGAAAAATTAGAATTTTTGCTTTAGATCTATAAGGATGATTTAGTATTATTATATCAAATAACATAATTTTTATGAGCTAATGAAAAATGATTATTTATAATTAGATTTTTATGAGTTTAAAATTGATTTTAATAAAAATTTCAAATCCAAAAATCTGCTATTCACGAGGAGGATTAGTTGGAAGAGATTTGATTATCAACCTTGTTCAACAGTGAGCCAATATCCATTGGGCCCGCGTCCATTGATAAGAATTCCATCAGGGAATGGTAGCTTGTTACCACCATCCAAATGAGCCTTCAGGTCCTGCACAGACAAATTAATATATTATTATTATTATTATTATTATTATTACTAACAATAAAACCATAAATTTTTATTTTTTACTGTTTTTCTTTTGATTAATCTCATCTCATGCAATTTTTCTTGATTTTATTGGAACCAATCCTAATTAAAGAATATCAGCTAACACGTGCTAGGCCAGAGTGAAAGCAACATGTGGGAAGCACATGCATGACTAGAAAGTAGAAACCTTAATTGTGAATTGGGATTCTTAAAGCCTCAAAGTGCACATTCTGCAAAAGTGACTAAATTAATTTGTATTTTGTGGACAACTGGGATTGCATTCACATTGGACAAACAGATTGGGCCATTGTTAATTGGACATGGTCTGAAACAAGCCACGTCACTCATATGGTAGACAATACCAAATAAGGTTAAAATAAATATTATAAAGATGAAAAATAAAGTTTTGATACGGTAATGCCAAACTCTACCTTAAAATTGAGAGATATCTTGAATATCAGTCCACATTAAATTTATATATATAAAAAAAAGTTATTATTAATGACTTCCCAACCCTTAAAACAACAAAATATTTTTAAAATAAATAAATTCATTTGAAAAAAAAGAGAAAAAAAAAGAACTAGACTAGTTTAATGGGTTTGGATGAATATCAATGGCCAACTCTTATATAACACATAAATTAACGGATTAAATAGATATATCCATTTATTATTCATTTAATATATTTAAATTACTCATTTATCATCTATACCTTTATCTAAATAGGTGAATAAATAGGTATGAGTGAAATTGCCATATAGACCGTGCATACCTCACAGAGTTACCGACACAAACAGAGTCATTAATTTCCCATAATCGCGACGGCATGTATAACATTTTGGGTCCAATAAGTTTTAAATATTTCAAATTCAAAGCAATAAAGCTAAACAGAAGAAGAGGATTGATTACCGTGTGATTAGATTTGTACCAATCTCCAATAAGAATGGTGAAATCACCATCAGGATCAGCGAAGGGGACGGGAATTCTTGGGCGACTGAGGATTCTGATTCCTCCAAAACCACCAGCAGCCTTGTGGAATGCAAGAGACGGGTAGTAATAGAAGCTTCCTATTTGATCTTTCACTTGGAGAATGTATGTGAAGTTCTTTCCCGGAGGAATTGGGCATGTGGTTCCATAAACACCATCCTCAAATGAATTTCTCCTCTGTTGAATTCCATTCCTATATCCACAGAAAATTTACCAGGCAAAAGAACATGGTCATTTACTATACCTTTAGATCTTGATGGTTGCTATAAATGGGTTGGTGAGCTAATTATCTATTGCTTTCTTTAATGACTTGAAATTGTACAAGAACCGATCTAATGCATTAATTCATAAACATAAAGCTAGTTTAAAAGTCCATTAATCCAATGATAAGGACATTCATGTGGCAACAAGTAAATGCAACTGAGTCCACACCATACCAAACCAGAGTGAGAAAAACTTCTTTTGACTTGGAGATTGGTAGGAAAACCCCACATGTTTATAAACAATTAGCGCAAATCACAGCGCTAAAAGCGGGAAAAGATGTAAATTGTGCTTGTATGAACTTATCATTAAAAAATAATTTACTAAAATTACTTTTATATTTATTTTTTAATCCATTAAAGCCACTAATACTCATACTTATACTATGAAACGATATCAAATTAAGATCTAGATCAAAATTCATAAGCATTCACTGATTCACATGATCTTACAGAACTTTTTTATTTTTTTAAAAGGAAAAAAGAAAGTGTATAGTATATATTAATATTAAAAAAATATATATAAAAAAAGGGTAATGTGAACCTAACCATAGCAATCAGAGATTCTTTAAATTAAATATTGGAAAACCTACATTATTTAAGTTTAATTCAAATGTACCCCAATAGCAAAGGCAAAAAATGAGCAACCAATGAGAACAGATCTGTCTTTTCAGAGGAAGGCGCGCAAATCACAGCTCATATTCTTACTAGATAGGGAAAGTTCACGGGGGGAAAAAGAGAGAAAGAGATGTTACTTACCAAGATAGAAGAAAAGGCTCGTCTAAGCTGTTAAACACATTGATAATAAGATTGTCATTTGTAACAGAGTGAATATCAGGTCCTGGAAATTGCCCGTTGATAAGTATACCCTGTAAATTAACAAAATTAAATACAAGTTAAAACTCAGATCAGAAAAGAAAAATTAATTGGATCAAAATTAATAAAGAAAATGGGATTTGGAACAAGCCTGTTGACGAACTCCAAGTGGGTATATATCTCCATAAGTAACATTCCAGTTGAAGAACCTGTACGGATCTTCAGCTCCAACAATGGCAAAAAGTGCCAATAACAAGGCGCAAAAAGCACCAGTTCCCGCTAAGCTTAGCGGCATTTTTTTTTATTTGAAAGAGCAAAAATAAAATAAAATCAACAGATGTAATAGAGAAAGAGGCAGAGAAAAAGGACTTAAAAAGAGAGAAAGTGTGAGGTTTTAGGTTCTTGGGTTGGGAGAAGCAAGTGAACAATGATGAGAGATGGCGCAATATTTAAGTGCGGTACAGAGTACGTGCGACTTTGTGAAATATATATATATATAGCCATAAAGAAAGATTGAAAATTTGAAACCGAGGAAAATTTGTTTAAAAAATAAATAAAAGTAAAAAAAAATTAGGAAAATGGAGTGTCGGTGTTGGGGTCCACATATAAAAAATAATAATAAAATATTATATGATATAGATAGTAGCAAGCTTACAATTTGAACCGCGTTTTGTGTGTGAGTGTGTGATTTGTCTCCCACATGGGCTTTGGGTGAGGAGTGGCTGTTTTGTTTTCACGCATTGCACAAGAGATGCATGTGATGAGTTTTATCGCGCAGGGCCCTCGCTTACATTAGGCTCTCTTTGTATGTTACTGTTGTTTTTGTGTTAATATGCCTTTGCATTGAACAATTGTAATTTTACAACTTTGAAACACCAACGCGCTAATCTGTTATAATACCTCTTTTAAGTAATCTAACGGCATTTTGTTACACTTTTGGTCGGTTGCGAGGGTATTTGGATATAAAATATTATTTTAAAGTTTAAAAATATTAAATAATTTTTTTAAGTATTTAAATAATTAATTTAAAATATTATTTTGAAATAAAAAAAATATAATAATTTTTTTAAAATAATATTTTCAAAAAATAAAATTTTTATCCAAACATAATTTATGCACAGTGACAGAGTTATACTTAATCTCACCATTTAAAAAAAATTGTCATTAATTTAAGAAAATATTTTCACTTAACTTATTTAAACTCAATTTTTTATTGTACGTCCAAAATTAATTTAATGAAAATTTTTATACCTATATAAAAAATTTTAATTTTTCATCCATCCAAAATTAATTTTTTAATTTCGTTCTTAATTGTGTAAAAGAAATTTTTAAGTAAATTCAATTTATAAATTTAGTTATTAAGAGGGTGTTTGGGTACAAAATTCATTTTGGAAAATAAAATTTTAAAAACGTCATTTAAAAAAAAACTGGCTTGTCTGATTTAAATTTTTTTTATTTTTAAGTTTTAAAACAACATTTTAAATTAATCTGTCATACACTAAAAAAAAATCATTTAAAGTTTTTTAAATTTCAAAACGGCATTTCATACTATTTTAACTAGATCCAAACATCTCCTAAAATAAGACAGCACATATCGCCAAATTAAATATTTTACAAGTGTATAATATAAGGGCAAAATTCACATTATAATTAAAAGTAATTTTAATTTTTTGTATAATCAAATAGTATACATATCATAAATCATTGTTTACACGTTCAATTTATCTCTCTAATTTTATCAAAAGAAAAAAAAATAATTGAAAGTATATAATTATTCATAAATTTTGAACTGAGTTTACCTAAATATTTCTCTATAAAGTAGGTTTCATTGAAGTGGTGCTGCATAAGGAAATGCTTGATGGTTCAAAATTACTAAGCCAAATTTGTTAAAAATTAATTCAAATCAATTTCTTTTACCAAAATTATTATTATTTGTTGGATCTAATTAATAATACAAATTTAATGGGGTGGTTATCATATTTTCGTACGCACGCACGGAATCACTTTACAACAAAAGTG
Source organism: Aleurites moluccanus (assembly GCA_948193065.1). Taxonomy (NCBI): domain Eukaryota; kingdom Viridiplantae; phylum Streptophyta; class Magnoliopsida; order Malpighiales; family Euphorbiaceae; genus Aleurites; species Aleurites moluccanus. The sequence goes on from CANXYC010030792.1 coordinate 50,801, forward strand.
AAGTTATGAGACATCAAATAATACTTGTGCAAACCAGTGATGGGGCATTTTCGTGGAAGATGTTGCTAAACCTTAGGGTTGGTGATTCAGTGATGTATACCCATACACCGTGTCTTGTAAAACTTGAAAATTGAAGAACTCATTAATATAAAAAAAAAAGGCCAGATTTCTTTGATAGAAAATGAATAGAATTATGTACCACATTTGTTGTACTAATTACATAGTTTAAGGCATTTTGAGGTAATATATATATATAAGAAATTTAAGACAGATAGTTCTCATCATTTTCTGTTTTATAAATTAACTTCTATAATTAGCTATGGATTAGGTAGGTGAACCTAAGAGACTACGTTGTGACTTCTCTGGCAAGTAAGAGCTAGCATGAGTAACCCCATTTAATTAATTGTAAGATTAAGCGAAAACAACACTAATATCTATATAGTGAAATGCACATGAAAGGGTTTATGATATGTATTCTGACATTTGAAATGCACATGCACATATGGAAATACAGTAGAGTCCACACGGTTTATGACAATATTGGCTTATATGTTAACCTCGCCAATGAACTCAAGCAGACAATTTTTTAATAATTTTGATTTCTTATTTTGATAATCATTTTTCATTTAATAATAAATTTATATATTTATTTCCTTATAATTGTATTTACATTCTAGAAAAAATAATTTATTAAGGTACTTTATTGAAAAGCTTTTTTTTTTTTTTTTTTTTTTTGATAGAAAAAAATTACTAGACCAACAAGCACTATGCCACAGTTGCAGAATTCGTACGATGTTGATATATTTTTTCAATTTGAAAATATGCCAAAGTTCGATCTCCTATTCCAACAACACAAAATCATTGTAGAAAAGGCCAGACCAATAAGTGTAGGGCAGATTGCTTTTAACTTTTGAGACAAGAACTGAGAAAAAGGAGATCAATCCATAGGACACTGGACACTCACGGGAGGTCAGGACTCAGGAGCCATCGCCTTTGGTGATTTCGGCTAGGATGAACTGGATGCAACCCATATAAATATGTCATTTTCCTTCTTTTTTAATTCAAGACCTTATCATTATCCTTTAACTACACGCCAAACGACATGTGAGGCTCAGTCTTCTTGATCTTAGATAAATCACACTGGTCAAGATGGAGCCATCAATCAAATACTTATGGAGTTGACTATTTTTCTTTTTTTCCAGAGATATTTTTTTTAATTACTTATTTGGCATATTTGGCACTCATACGGTAGAAATATTATGTACATAATACATGATGTTAAATTGAAATAAAGCAGGACCACTAGGCTAAAGCAGAACAAATACTCAATATGAACAAAAATAAAACTTGGGATTCAAATAATTCTAAAATTTCAACTTTAATCTTACCAGTAGATTTAAGTCTCATCAGCAACAAGCTATTTTTACATTGCTATTTTTACACTAAATATAGTTTAACAATAAATACAAACTAGAATCCAGATAGCGAAAACTGCTGGAAATTTCAAACAAATGTGGTAAAGGTAAGCTTCCAAGGAAATGCCTCCATAAAGAATAATAATCGCATCTTTGTAGCACATGCCATCATTGCACTTCACGTTACATGATTAATTTGGTGCAAATTTTAAATCACCCAATTAAGGAGTCACATCACATATAAGCAACCAACTCAAATAATAACTCAGTTATAAAATATTGCTTTCTTTACGCGCTTTAGGATTTTTTTTTAAGATAAGCCAACCAATCTAATGATGCGTATGTCTTTGTTTCATTAGGAAACCAACTAGCTGATAGGACATTTAACTACAATAAGTGGGCAAGAGCTCACACTAATAAATATTTAAATCTATTTAAAATAATATATATTTAAAAATTTTAAAAATCTTAAATAATATTTTAAGTATTTGATAAATTTATTTAAAACACCATTTTAAAATTAAAAAAAAAAAAAAAATTTAAACTAGAAATGTCAATTTTTTTTAAAATAATAATTTTAAAATTTTATTTTTCAAAATAAAATTTTCAACTAAACCCCCTTTAAATTTATAGGCATAAAACAGGACAAGGAAAGATCATATGTTTACCCAGCCACAACATTCATGAAAATGCTTTGATATATACTAATGGCATTCACAACACACGTCCTAAATAAGACGACACAAGTCACTGTACAACGCAATTCCATCCATTTGCATGCTTCTTACACACTTGTATTTATGCCCTCTACATCCACAGATCCACTAAAGTTACGCTATTTCCATCTAACCCGCAACATTACATTACCAGTCAGTCACATGTGCAATAAACAGTAAATGGACCCACGTCAAAAGCATGGATAATCACTCAATGTATGTCATCCAAAATAATGTTGGAAGTTGACTGTAACGAGCAATCAATATATAATTAATGAACAAGAAAATGTATGCATGGATGCCCACACCACAATCTTAAAATAAGAAATCCAAGATGCGCCAAGTAAATCAAATTGACGTGTCCGATTTTGGTCATTAATTGGAGCAATACAACAACGCAACTCATTAACCCCATCTCTCTCTCATCTGCAATCTCCTTATTAGCAGGGAAGCAATGCCCAGAGAAATCTATCAAGTACAATTTTTTTCTTTTTTCTTTTTCTTTTTTTTTTTTTCACTCAAGTGACTAAATCCACCAATTACAAAACGAAATTAGTACATTAGAGAAGGCTAACTTCATCAAAAACTGGTGTGGAAATTTCCTTGCGTACTGCTTTGGCCTGAATAGATATCAACAATTAATGATCCCACCTTAATTATGATAGCTAGTTTTTCCTTTCTTTTTCAACATTCTAAAGTATCTGTTTCTCTTTTTTATTTTTCTTATTAATTGGCACAGGGAGATGGGGCAAGGCTGGTTGGAAGTTGGAACTGGAGCATCATTTAAGTTCTCATCCACTATTCCAAAATACTAAATCCAGAGTGTTTCAAAGAAGTGATAATACATGTACAGTCAATTTCTCAGACCTCCATGAAACAATCAACCCTGTCAATCCATTATTAACATCAAACAGTACATATAATGCAATTTTTTAAATTATCATCTAATCTAAAGAACTAATGCCTTCAAATAATCATAGAAAACAATTGTGAACTCCCTTAATTAAATTCAAACCCTAAAAAAAATAAAGCAACAAATTCCAAGCTCGTAAAGAGAAAGTTTTCGACAAACATGAAAACATCTATTCATCTCACTGAAAAACTCAAGTGTAGAAATGGTGGGCTGCAGACTGCTTTGACAACATGTGTGTATTGCAAGAAACAACATAGCAATAATGGAAATTGGCATTGATCTGAGCTAAATGCTAAGGTTAATCAGACAGCAGATGCACAATTTGTTTGCTAAAGGATTCAAAATGAGGTCTACTAGCAATAATACTTGGGCTCGAGCACAAGTACAAGATGTAGGCATGTGTCGAGGAGCATCACATTGGTTGATTTTCCAGATTTTTTAGAATTTTGACTAACTTAAAGTGCCCAAGTGTAGAACCTATGTCCAAACATCCCTATCACCCATCAATACTTTAAGGTAGATTGAAGAGCTAAAATAACCAAGCTATCACAATAGAATCTCAGCTACCGTCACCTTATGACCTGCTCAATATCTGAAGCCAAACCACCAACCCTTCCTCCACTCCCATTCTCCTTGAAACAGAAACCTGAAACTTCTTGACAATCATTTACGTGTATCAAGAAATAAGAAGAGAGAGAGAGCTAGAATACTACTCATATTAACAATCATCTCCTGCTCAACATCCTACATTTCCTAACCCTTCCAATGGTACTGATTCAGTTGAAAAACTCATCAATCAATATATAGTGCTGAAAATTTAGGTCACCAATACCTAAACCCAATATCAAACCATCATGCATCTTTTCCTTAATTCAGAAGATACTAAGATTGGAACCATGTTCAATGTTGCAATTGCAGGACTTACTGGACTAAGAAATGATGCATTCAGTACAATGAGTCTCATTAATTTTGTTGGCATAATATTCATAATTTGATATTATAATTAATCCTAGCAGAGCCAATCTGCCAAACACTTCAAACAAAGGACACAGCTAAAATTGAAAATCTCAAATTACAAACAATTAGAAAAGCTGAAACCATAAACCACTATTGATAACAAGACAACTGACCACTGAAAGTGATAAGAGGTTTATTATTGAAACGATAAATTGATTTAAAATCGGTTCATTACTGTCCATCCTAAGATCATAATAACCAAAAAAAAAAAAAAAGCAGCTTTTGAGCAGTTATAAAACAATCTAAAAATGCGAATTATTCAAAGTAACTTAATCCGCCTCATAAACATAATCGACTGCAGAAAAAAGAGCAAACAAGAGAACTCACATGGACAATTTATAACAACACCTATTTCAATTATCTTCACCAAAAAGAAGGCGAAGACGAGCAGCGAAGAGGCCGGTAGGGTCGAGAGAGGCTTCGTGGAGTAGACCACGCTTGATGTTGTTCAACCGATCAGTTAGGGTTTGCTGTCCTTGCTTAAGAGCTGTGGTGTCTTCCTCAAGGTCGTGAATACGGTATTTTTGGCCTAATGATCTGATACTCAGAAGCAGTATCCCTGTCATTGCGAATAACTGAATGAAACTGTCTTTGCGCTTCATAGCGTTTGCTATAAACCCCAACGGCTTGTAGGGTTTTGGGCGGCCGTGGCTAAGCCAGGTGGTACTGAAGATGCCATGTTGCGGAACAACGACTGCGAAATGGAGAGAGACACCAAAGTAGAAGAGAATGGGAACTGTTGTATGGCTTTTTTATGCTGGTAAACTGTTCGTTAATACTACTATAAAAATTATAATTACCAAATTAACTCTACCTTTAGGTCTATTTACAAATTAGACTCTATACTAAAAATTAATACAATTAAAGCCCACTATCACAAATGACCCTTCTCATCTTTAGACAAATTGGACATGTGGCAACCAATAATTGGTTGAAGAATGAGAAAAAAGCAATATAGAAACATTAAAAAGAAAAACCGTAAAAAAAATTAAAAAAATAAATTGAAAATAAAATAAAGCATAAAAACTAAATTAAAAAAAAAAAGTATATATATCTTTTTCAAATCTATATAGTAATTTTTTTTTTTTTCAAATACATGCAAGGACAGGGATCCATGTAATACCGTTTCTACAGGATCAATTGGAACATAAATCAAACTTCCTTTAAAATCTGATTTGTCTCGACTCCAGAGTTTCAGCTGCAGATCCTGCGTTACACTGAAGGCAAGCCTATAGAGAATGGGAAGATAAAAAATTCTAAACAATTGTGAAATAAATTGGAAATCAAATTTTGACTTTTGACCAATAAAAATAGAAAGGTCATGCAGAAACAAGTATTATAGACTGTAATACTGGAATCATTAAAATGAAAGTCTTCCAAGGATTATGCCAAGTGATAAATCAAAGAAGCAACGTTCGTTGAAGCAAATAAAAGGAATTATGCCTTCCTTTAGTTATAGGGTAGTTCTCATTTGGCCATTACAACTGCTGCAACGTATTTCTCCTTTTTGTTCCTTCCTTTCACAAAATTCTCATCCTCGCAAAAACTCATTCGTTATTTTACATATATAACGTGGCTAAAAAAAAAAAAAAAAATTATTGCTTGTTTTCTTCTTATTCAACCTCTGACCTACCCACATATTGGCTTTTATCCACCCATCTCCTCACCTATCTCATTATCAATGCACCTTCAACAATAATCAGTGACCACTGAGGATGTGTTTAATGCTACACAAAAAAGCAAGCACTCTGAGCTTTCTATTAATCCCAGAAAACAACTGCCAAAAATTCTCAATGTTGAACAAATAATGGAGCAGATTTGCTAGATTAAATGTAATATGCTTTTGCACATGACAACTCTCGTATGGTGAATTCTGTATCAGAAATCCAGAGTTCCACATTGTTTGCTCTCAATATTCTTTGTTCCATGACTGTGTTTCACATCCTTCCTCCCATCATTATCAAGGCCTCGGTTTCGACCAATGCCCAGCTTTGGCAAACCACGGTTCAGTCCCTCGAGCAGAACACATGCTTTACACCATTTCTGCACATTTAGCAATGATAAAAAGGATAAAATGTACAATCATGCAAAATTAACAAAGACTTTCTATAAGTTACATACTATTGCAAAATTAATATGGACTTTCTACAAGTTGCATACTATAGCAAGAGACTTTGTTGATGTTCTAGGAAATAATAGTGGAATAATGTTGTCTCCGACAAAATGCATCATTTCAAAAAGTAGACACAACTAGAATAACTCAAACAAATGCATTATTCCACCACACATGCAGGAGTCCAATGCAATATAAATTTCATGTTTATCTCACATAAAAGCAAAAGCAACACTCACCTGACTTGAAATGTAACCACAACGTTCACATGTCCCCTGCTCCGGCATTTTTGTAGTAGTGGAGATTCTGAAATTCTCCCCAGATTTTATGATGTCAAGTATGGCCCTAGATCTGCATTGGTAAACCATCAATAAAATGTTAATATACTGTGAGGGTGCAATGAAAATTTTCTGCCACAGGCCCACAGTTTTAGAATCAATTGATTATATTCCTATCAAGTGAATGCTGATGTAAATGAGGGAAATAGGATCATAGGGAGACATGTTCATATTCAACAACCAAAAAATAAGAAACACTTGCACCAACTCAGAGTAAAATGAGGAAATTTCAAAAAAATTACAAAAGAGCATCCTACAAGAACTACAATTACACCAGAAAATCAACTGGGAGGTAACAACCTGATTCTCTCCAAATCTTTAATGAACTCACGAGCAAAGCCACGATATGCATTTGGAGAATAAATGCCTGCAACACACACACTGTAAATAAAGGGGCAGACGACAGAAGACGGGATAGAAGAGCCACATGACAAAACAAAAAACACCAATAACTTGCTACCACATTCAGAGTTCAAATGGAAATACTTAATATCGCAAACCCCCAAGCCCAACTCCCATGCATCAAATGTAGAAAAGTTACAATCAAAAACCAAAAAGAATATTAGTGAAGGGTGGAAGTAACAAGTACAGAAGGATATTCAAATAACATGAGATTGACAACAGCATGAAGATGGAGAAAGGAAATGAAAAATTGAACGATTACATTCAGTGGAGAAGTAGTCCAGCCTCTTGAAATAGGCATACGTGCAAATCTTGTTAAGGCTCTGCAGCTATTTCCATTTGTAATCAAATAATAACAGAACAGAGTATGCAATAAATCATTTCCAATGTTTCAGCTGTAATAAGGATATATAACAATCTCCTTCTCATAGGTGTACTTGAAAGGCTTGCATCTTGGAATAGGTCCATCTTCACCAGTTGTTATTGAAGTACATCTACTCAATCTAAAACGTAAAAGGTATCTAATAACTACCCAAAGAAAACAATCGCATAAGAAAAAAACTGAAAGAGAACCCTGAATGAACACTAAATTACCTAGCAATATCACCTCGAAGTATATTCAAAAGAACTGTTTCAGCAATATCATCTGCGTTGTGTCCAGTAGCTAGCTTGTCTACTTTCAACAGTGCAGCGCCTCGATCAAGGGCCTTTTCAAGATGAATAATTCTATGAATTTCATGCATTTATGTTATTTCTAGAAATTAACTAGTAATTTATTGGGAAAGGGTGATGGTACTATGAATGAAGGGAAAACCAAGAGAAATTTATTGAAAATAGCAAAGAATGATTCCTATACCTGACGGCGAAAAACACCACAAAATGTGCAATTATTCTTTAAACCAATCATCTTTACAATTTCATCCATTGTCCATCCATACAAATCCTTGTAGGAAACAATTTTCAAAGGCAAGCCATACTGAAAAGAATATCAAGAAACAGAATTACTATTAACCCACCAAAATAAAGAAGTAACAATTGACCTACAAATATTTTTGCTTGTTACGAATTGATGGCTCACAAAAAAGTATGCTTGCCTGAATTTCATTTCTTTTGACAGTTTCAAGCGAGTCATCCCTGTAGCCAGTAATCCCTTCATCAACTGACAATAAGAAGAGATCCAGGCCATAGTTATGCCGGCGATTTAATTCTGATAACACATAAGCGAGGACTGTGGAATCTGCGAACAGAACAAAATTAGGCAAATCATGAAAATTGTTATAATAGCAGAGACGAGAAGACAATTACCTTTTCCACCGGAGGCGCCAATACCAACACGCTCACCAGGCTTGAATAGTTGATTGTCCACAATCACTTGGTGTATCTCTTCCTCAAATACCTCATAAAAACACTCTCTGCATATCTTTCTCCACCCAACGCAATAACAATAACAAAAACATTTAAGTGTAATCATGCTTGTTGGAACCGCACAAAGTGAAAAAATTAACAAAGCGATGCAAAGTCACCTGCTCTAGAGTTTTGGGTCTTTTAAGAGCTGCCCGTCTCTGGTTACAGAGGCAACAAAGGCGAGCCCCACTCTTCTTGACCTTCGGGTCGGTTTCCTCCATCACCGTGGTACAAGTTCTTAGGGTTATTCTAAATAATTGCTCGCTTTATGATAAGAAAGAAGGGTTTTGGATGTGCAACTGTAGGAGCGAATAAGTCAGTCTGGGAAATGGGAAGACACCGAAACAAATAAGCGTCCTGCCAAATTAACGACTTTTCGCTTTCAATTTATTTTCGAAAGTTCTTCAACTATAATAATTAATTCCTCTCTAGAATCCGACGTCGTTTTGATAAAAAAAAAAAAACAATCACACCAACTAATTTTTTTTTTTTTTGGAAAAATCGCTTACATAGACTACTGAATCAATTTTCATATATACAAATTAATTTTAATTATGCTATTTTAAAATTAATTAAAAATTTATAAAAACTTATTATTAAAAAAATAATATTTAAAAAAAAAATCATTTAATAAAAATATTTGCATCTACCCACTTAAACGGATACGAGTTTAATTTATTATATTCTTTATTTCGGGTTAGAAGACCATCTGCCTATCATAGGGAGCTGTAAACCTAAACAAAATCAGCAGGACTAGTTCATTAAACATTTCCCCACCCAAGCAAAGATAACCAGTGCCAGTAGTCATCGCTGCCGCATTCATCAGTAACAAAAGGGCGCATGTGTCTTAATCCCTCCTTCAAAAGCAAAGCTCAAATGCTACAGTATGTATTCATAATTTATAGCACAAATACTAGTTAATACACAATCAAGCCAAAAGGCACATCAGAAATCGACTATAACATGGAACAGAGAGAGCCTCATATACTATTTGTACAAGAATTGTACAAGATGAAAAAATATTTAAAAAGTGACCCTGGCTGAAGTAATAGTTTCTGTCGAACCATTTCTGTTGATAACACTTAAAATGATCAGAAACCATCTCTCACGAAAAAATCAGCATTTATCCTGCCCCTGGTCTCTCTGAAGCCGCTGACGTATGTCATGCTGTAGCATCTCTATGTAATCCTGTACAAGCAAACCACAATCTTGAGATCGCGTACAATGTGATAAATACGAAAAGGAAATATATGAGTAAACTAAAAAGGGCACTGGTACTTCAACACTATTCATCACGATGCTTTGTGTCAGATCAAGGAGGAGCAGGGGGGTCAAACAAAAATTTTAAACCAAGCAACACTTACACTAGCTAGATCTTCATTGTTACTCAACTCATACACAATATCCTGGGATCTGCTTTCACTGCTATTCAACCTCCCTGCATGTTCAGCTACTGCACGGAAAATATCTCCAGGTGCATTTAAGTGTTCAATTCTCTGAGCAACTTCCTGGAGGTCAATCTAAATGCAGAGGATAGGGAATCAGTCGCAACAGAGAAGAAAAAAGAGGCTAGTTGAAATTGAACTTGAAGAAGTTAAAAGAAAAATCATTCCCTGAACATGAGAATCAAGGTCATAATCAAGCTTCTACTGATGTTTCATAATGGAACATTTTCTTTCGTGAATGTACAAACCTGAGCATTTTGATCATTAGGTTTTTCATTTCCACTAGATCTCCTTTCATTGACTTGCTGCTGGGATTCACGTTCCACAGATGAAAATTGCTGAGTGGTGGATCCACGGCCAAGAACCTGGGAAACTACTGGCATCATTTGTTGGACCATCCTTGAAAGATCAATGCCACCACCTTGGCCGCTCCCTAAGCCTGAGAACATGTCCCCATTATCTTGTCCATCAAACTGCTGTGCAATTTGGCTGACTGTATTCATTATTTGGGGGTTCTGAGTGAGTTGCTGTAACATATTCCTCAAAACATTGGGAGAACCAACTCCAGTTTGCTCCGAGACACCGGCCAACAAACCATTCAAGGCAGGGCTATGTATCACCTGAGACACAACACTAGCAGTATCAAGCTGGGCATTGGAACTTTGTGGAGGTGGTCCGCTCTCTGGGTTCCTAACCAAAGATGGGGGCATTTGACCTGAGTGCATCTCATTTGTATTCGCCCTATTTGCACCAGAGCTACGAGATGCAAGAGATGGTAAAAGCTGCTGACCACTCATTACAGCATTCAGGTTCTGACTGACAGGGATATTGCTTGCTCCATTATCACCAGTCTGGACCAATGATTTTGGCTGCCTGCTTCGTCTCTAGTCACATCAATAATACAGACTCAGTTTTATTTGTTCTATTTTTTTTTTCCCAAGGAACAGGATCATGAGCGATCAGATCACACAGCAAACAAAATAAAATCAAACCTTTCAAGCAGAAATATACTAGCTGTACAAGGACTCTACATAATCATGAATCTTGCAACATTTATAGTTTTGGATAACTAAGCACACATAACAGAACTGGTTGTTGCTTCAGAAAACAAGCCCGACAAAGTAATACCAAGCACTAATATCATAGTCAAGTGAGAACAAGTAAATCTACTAGAGTATCATAAATCATATGTTTTCAACTGGTTACAATTATTCACAACAGATAATACAAATACAGATATATTGGCTTTTGTACCATCTACATGTAATCCCACTTCAAACATACAAAGTCTTAGTCTTATTTCTTAATCTATTCATTGGTTTAATATATTCATTTAAAAGCCAGTGCACTCCCTACACTCCCTTTCTCATCAGTTTGCACTATCAAAAAGTTGATATAACAAAACAAATACAACAACAAATCCTTCAAAGACCAAAAGATCTACCCTCCTATATAACAAATGATCCGTTTAATTAACTTCAGAAAGTATGGAACTAATAAACAGAGCCAAATAAGGTCCACATAAACTAAAAACACTAATGTTTGAAGAGTTCTTAGCAGAGAAACAGTGACATATTTAATAAATTGAAGTAAAATTAATTAATAAATGAATAATCCAAGGACAAAAACTACCTTGCACTCCAAACCACCCATTCCCAATCCAAGTGGAACAGCTTGAGCACATTCTGGAAGATCATACTTTTTACTGAGACTTAGGGAATTCTCAGAAGTCTCTTCTGATGTTAGGGAGGTGTGACCACTTGAACATCCCACTGAACATGATGAGACATCTTTTGAGCTCAAAAGACTCTTCTTAGCCTCATCAGTGCCTTGGACATTATCATCTTGATTCTGCTCATTTTAAATAATTTAGCATTCACCAGGATAATCAATAAATCACAGACCATACCCAAACTCTGCACCAAAACATACCTTTTGATCTTTGTCTTCAGATATTTGCCCAGGTAAGGTCACAGTAGCTTCCCCTGCCCCATCGGCCACAATGCTACTGGGCTGTTCATTTCTTGCCTGGTGACCTGCACCAAAACTATGCGAGCCTGCACATAGAGAGAATATTATGTGACCCCTCACAAGTATTAAACATCTTTTTCCTATTTTTCTTATCAAACAGCTAGCTACCTGATATAGGCTGGTTTTCTTCTGGCATGCTACCAACAAGACTTCTTAGTTGTGAATTGGCTTCAGCTAATAAAGAGGATAGTGAAGTAGTGTCTGATGGAGGCTGTAAAATAGAAACACCTAGACCAGGCTGTGTGACATTTGAAACATTGACACCAGGATGTGAAGGCACTGTTGTTGCAATGACATTTCTCACTGGTAGCACCCGCACTGGGCCTGAACCAGTACCATTACCTTGATCTCCTTGCACACCCTCCCCATTAGTTGCCCGGGTACCTAAGGTTGATACAACCGGCACCCGTGAAGTACCTGATGATAAAAAGTGTCGAATGTATCTAGAAGGCAAAGTGTGAATAGGAAATCAATTTGTGCTTTGCTTACCAGCATGTATATGGATACTTATGTTACTCGGAGCACTATTAATACCAGCAGGACCAGAAGTCATGGGATTGGAATGTAGAGCAGAACCACCAAAAAGAGAATTGGTTTGTAGAGGAAAAGGCTGAAAAAAAAATATTGCAAATTTGTATATAAGCAGGGCAGCAGCACATCAAAGCCATCACAATCATTTCATTAATAAAAGAAAAAATGGCATTCATGGAGACTATATGCACACAAAATAGCAGTAAGTAATCTGTAAAATTATTTCTTCTGAATGCACACCTCCGCTTTCCATCAGAGAACATAAGCATATTTTTTAGCAGTTTTCATCAGCAGCAGACAAACAGTTCAGCAACTTCCATGAACAGGTTATGATACTTTAGCATTTCTTTTGCCATGTTTCTTCCATTCAAGCACAGTTGAATATGCTACATTTTCCCCTATCCTTGACACCATTGCTTGCAAAGAATTTGGCTACCAATGCATCTTGTTTTCATTGAATATTCTTAAGCCTACAGGTCCATATTGTTGAGATTGTTGCACATATTAAAAGAATATCTGCATGCTAAAAGCTCCAGGTAAAAGGGGATTTTGCAAGAAGAGGCAAAACCCCAAAGCGCAATATAGTTGAGTTCACCTAGGGCAACTGTAATAATGAAGCATAATTTTGCAATAGCAAGTTTTTCCTGTTCCTACTTATAAATAGGCACTTGTTTCCTTTATAAACATTAGCAAGACAAGTACTCTAAGTTAACCGAATTGGCAAATTTCATGATCCTTTACAAACCTGAACCATTATAGGATTGGGCCCCGATGGAGATATATAAACTGCAGGTCCAGGATTTACAGAAGATTCAGCCTGCAAATTGCAACAAAATGATTATAATGATATATAATCACAGAGTGAACAAATGCACTGAGTAAGCATTGGATCATACAAGAGATTGTCCCATTCGCAGCGTAAAGATTGTTCGACCAAGCTCCAAAAGAAGAGCACCTAGGTGCAACATTGCAAGGCCAACCTGCACTGATTCTGCCTGAATTTGGCCCCTGACTGAAGGATCACTGGAATCCCTCTCTTGTTCCAAGCGTCCTGCAATATGCTACACAGTTGCAGCACATTACAATTAACACAATCAGAAAATAAGGTTTTCAAAGAAAGATCAGATTGATTCACTTCAAAAAATTCCATAAAAAAGTCTTTCACCACATTCAATCTTGTAACATTTTCATATCACCATTCATCAAGTATGATCCCCATCTGAATAAAGCTATATAGCCATTGTTAAAGCAAAAACAAATAGACCATAGTCCCAAATTCAAAATAATATAATGGCAGTCACCTATAGCACCACCAAGATTGAAAAATGTTTACCAAAAAGGCAATTTCAAAATCAGTATCACTTTCTCATCCAAGCATATATTAGCTCATGTATTTGACAAACCATTTTATGCTGGTGAAAGTTCCTACACTAAAGTAGGGAACCAATCATCATAAAGCATCCGATACTATTAGTGACCCTAACCATGTAACCCCAAATTGAAAGTTCACAAGATAGTAAATTCAACAACGTTGTCATAGTAAATTCACTTTAAAATCTGTAGCATGTAAAGGTATGGGTTAAGTCATTCTGCTTATCATTCTATCACCTTTTGTTTTTAGGTTAATAGCTCCCAACTAGCCATGTGAGGTGTGTGAAGAACCACCAACCACAGGCAACTTTTTTCACTTTTCTTTTTTTCACTGGGGGTTCAAGAAATAATAGAAAGAGCTCCAACAACATAGTAACCATCATTAGATAATGCCAGAAGCTGAAAAAAAAGATTTACCAGAATGTTATCATTAAAATATTGGATGAAAGGAGAATTATCATATGATCACAATTCAGACAAAGATACAGCTTCAGGGAAACGCTAGAGGTAAAAAAGAAAAAAAAGAGGGAAGAGCGAGGGGCCAGGGGATTCTCCAAGAAAATTAATAAGGTTTCCAGGACATAGAGCTTACAGATAATGCAGTGATTGTGTGACCACTAAGAAGCCGTTCTGCCTGTCGCAGGACAATGCTCAATGCTTGCAAACCCTGTGTATAAGAAGGTAATTCCAGCCTTGGGACATCTCCCATGCTGTTTGAAGATGTGTTTGATTGATACCCTAGATGAAGCAAAACGAGATATTGTCAGCAATTTTCACACGCAAAAATATGAGGTGATGATATATCTATCATTACCATTTTGCGCCAATGACTGCTCCATACGCGTCATAAATTCCGAAAGTGTACTCAAAGAATCAGGAATTGGCTGAAAGAAAAATGAGAAAAGTGTGTTAAAAAAAAGAGAGAGAGAAGAAAAAAAGGTATACAGAATCACAAGCACACATAAGTGAATAATCAATTACCGAATGAAGGGAAGGAAGAGGTACTGCTGCAGTCAGAGGAATTTGCATGACTTGAGGTGGTGATTGAAAAGGTTGGCCAGGAAATGCCTGCCTAGACTGTGATTGATTTCCTGCTCGACTCTGACCACCACTATTGCTTTGTGATCCATCTGCTGTTTCATTTCCTTGAGAAGTCTGACTCCGACCATTAACATTTAGCTGCAGAGAACATGAAAAACCTTTTACATGTGCTCAATGGACAAATGATAGAAGAATCATTTTATTCCTTTGAGCAATCAAAGTTTCTAAACCACATATTCCCCACAATATTTTGTATGAACATGAACCAAAATTAAAAGATGAATTCAACAATAACATGGTACAATTAGCAATGATGAGCACAACGATAAATAATGCCAGTGCAGATGATTTGACCATATTAACAACCGCTGCCACCATTGAAAAGCGTGCCATGATGCCACATAAGAATTGCCAAGCAAGATTGCAATTAAAGTGTTGACTCAGTTATTTACAAAGATCATAAAGATAGCACATATGTGGTGGACCTCCTCAAAAGACTAGTACCTACCATGGTAGAGTACTGCATGCCACCAACGCCATTAGTTGTAGCCTGACCACCAATGCCAAAAGAGTTCAGCACTGCACCAATGACCTACATGACAGAATATTAAATTAAGAAACATACTCGATGGGCTCAACCCCCGCTTCAAGAATCAAATAAAGAATGAGAAACGCACCCGACTGAGGTCTGGAACAATGCCTTCACCTTGATCCCCAACATTAAAAGTCCCAAGAACTACATTGTGGGATATTTGACCAACACGACTCGGAGGGGTGCCAGCAGTAACATCATTTCCTGCCCATTCAAACAGAAACCACTACTTCATAAATTTGCAAGAGAGCAACTGGTTTGAAGAAGGAAAAAGGAAGGTGTGCAGCTCAAAACCAAATTACAGAATACTCAAAACTAATATTAGAAATTAATACCTCGATTGCCATTATTTGCATTTGTTGTGCTAGAACTTGTATCACCTGAAGGTTGCGGCTGTGTTGGCTGTCTTGCAACCAAGTGCAAGGTATGTCCATTCTCCACTTCTAAAACTAGTCAAGGAACTAATAAAAATAAATAGTAGCATATACATATGCTCCACCTAAATGAACATGTTATATTGTTGTAGGAACAAGAATCAACCATTCCCAGTGCTGAAACTGACAAAATAGTAAAATACAGTGTCACAAATCTTACAAGCATGAAAATTACAATAACCTAGATGATTGGATACGATATTCTGAAAGATGATGTTCATCTTTCAAGACCCTTCCCCGGAAAATCAGTCTTTGTTGACCAACTGGTACGCCGATTTCATTAGCTATTTTCTCCTTGAGTGCTGAAACTGGCATCTGAGAATATTCAATGATCAAATGATCCAATTATCAAAACTCACTTGCAAATAACTCAAGGAGATTTTTCAACAAGATGAAAATCAAATGAACCAAAGCTATCATTTAAAACTATCAGGACAAAAAATACAACAGTATAGACAAGTAAACAATTGGTAGAACTTTAGAGAATTAAAAAAAAAAAAAAGATAACCTGATGCTTACATTTTTATCCACCTGAAAACTGAAAATCTGTGAATCTAGAGTCTTAATATTGAGCTCTACAGTTGCATCCGAACCTTCTCCAGATATATTGCTTGTGCTGGAACCTTCATTGGAGTACTGATTTGCCATGGTACCTCAGTAGCAACTACGGTCTAAAACACACCAAAAAATCTCAGTAAATACCTTCCAAGTAATTAAATTATGCCCCAATATCTGGAAAACCACTTAGGCAAAGGCAGGGAACATGGTTGATGTTAAAAATTAACCACCAAAATAGCAGTGCCATCAACAATTAGGAAGCAACCTTAATTTAAAGAAGATTCAATCTTTCGAACAGGGAAAAAAATTGTAGAGGGCTTTGTTTAAATACAGAACTACGAACCTGCACAAACATTTATTTAGCAGTGAAGGAAGCAAAATAAGAATATAGTCATCTAGCAGCATCTGTAAATTCACTTAATGGTCAATCCCTTATTCCCAGAGTAATTACTCATTGAATGATCCCCATAGTGAAATCATGTAAGAGTCGATTGATTTTATAAGCAATCATAAAAATTAAAGTTTCTAATTAATACCAAGCAACTCTCCTCCCCAGGCTATCACCACCCACTTAATGCAAGACGAGAGCTTAATGCTTAACGGCTCATCATACACATCAACATTAAAGAAAAAATTAAAAAAAAAAAAAAAAAAATCCTAGTTAGCTATAATCTTCAATGTGGTTAACAAGGAGTACAATCATTTCCCAGCTAACATGACAAACAAATCCCCGCCTCTATCAAAATGCCGCTTGCCCATGCCCCATAGACCACTTGAAATAAAACAAAACGTGCAGCACTAAAATAACACCGCTCCCAACCAATATAGAGACAGAGAGATCTATTTTGATTATAAATTCAAAGCAATCAAGTTAATATTAATTTGGCCAGCATATATTAAATCGAAGACGGTGAGAGGTCTTATTTTGAAGAGATTAACCTAGGGTTTACAATACAGAACATTCAAAAAAAATAATAATAATAATACATATTCGATATCTGAGAATACAAAAAATACAGACTAGTAAATTTGAAATCAACCTTTTTGTGCGTATGGAAAACCTAGAAATTGAGAGGAAGAAGATGCGAGATTGCCTTTTAATTTAATTTGATCACAGAAGGAATGGACTGTGTATTGGATTTTCCAGACGACTTTGTTTGGAAGCTAGCTACGAACTTTTCCGGGTTCACCGAGGTTCTAGCCGATAGCGGCTCTAGCTTGGTTAACCCTTGGTTACATTCCAGAACAATCTAGACGAGGAAACGATGGATTGACGTTAGTCAAAGCAAACGACAGCGTTTATTTCAATTGATTCAATTGTTGTAATTAACCTTTATAAAAAACTACTCATTATATTAATTTTTTTTTTTTAAGTGTTTGAATGAAATCAATCATGATTTAAAATCGAACTGTTAAAAAATTGATTAAAATAAATAATTAAAAATTCGATTGAAGTCGAATTGATTAAATAAAAAAAAAATTAATATATATATATATATATATATATATATATATATATATATATTATTTAACATTTATTATATATATGATAAAAATAAATATAATTTGATATTTATTATTTTTATCAAAAATTTAAAAAAAAAAAATATCAGTTGAAATCGAAAAATAACCTAATTCAATTGATTTATAGATTTTTTGAAACGAATTTTTGGAAACCGACTGAATCAATCATTTATTTAATTTTTAATTTTTTTTATTTGATTGATTCAGTCTAATTTTAACAATAATAGTATTTATCGTTAACTACACTCATTATATTAATTACCTAGTACAACTAAAAATAAAATTAATAAATTATAGATATAAAATAATAGTTGAGTACAAAATTTCAACAAATGAAGTTATTAATTATTTATATGTTGTTAAAAAATAATTGATTAGACTAAAATAATATTAATTATAATTTTTTTATTTATAAAATAGAGAGATATTTGAATTTAAAATTTTAAGTGAATTGAAAACTAAAAAATAAAAACATGAATGAAATATATATAAAAATATATACTCTGTTAATTGAATGTAATAAAAAAAACATATTGAAATAACACATATCATTATTTATTTCTCCTCAAAAAAAAAAAAAAAAAAACATATATCATTATTTATAACATTAAAATTTCCTTATATATATTTTTCAAATCAAATAAAAAAATTTGAAAAAAAATCAATTTTTTAATTATATTCCTAATTATTAATGAAAATAGAGAGATATGGTATGAGATCAAAATATATAATTAATAAAATAGTAATTTAAATTTATATTAATTAATGTATGCTTTGAACTTAAATATAATTGCTTATTAATAAAAATTTAAAGTTTAAAATTTATTTTTGTCCTTTATTTTTCTTATTGATGGCAAAGAAATATTATCTTTATTTTGTAAGTTTAATTGTTATATATATTATAGATAATGAAATTCAAATTCAAATGATAAAGTATTATCATATATTAAGTTTTATTGTAAATATTAATTCAAATTATGTTATTTTTGTCTATTCAGATATTTCTCCAACCCTTTTCCACTTTTATTTATATTATAGATATACATTTAAATATAAAATTATAAATATAAATTAAATATAGATAAATTATAGTAAATAAAAAAATATAAATTAATTAAATATTTATGATAGAAATTAATAAAAATAGTGATTGAATTAAAAATTTTGATAAATGGAGTTACAAATATTATATATTGTTAATAAAATACTTTTTAATATTATTATTTTCTTTTAACTTATAAAATTGAGAGGCAAATATTTGAACTTAAAATTTTAACTAAATTGAAAAAATAAAAAATAAAAACATAGATGAAATACATGTAAATATTCTACGGTGTTAATTGAATGTAATAGAAAAAAGAAAATATACCTCATTAATTTTAATATTTAAAATTTTTTCTATAAATATATATTTTAAGATTAAATAAAAATATTAGAAAAAATATATTTTTATTATATTCCTAATTACTAATGAAAATAACAATATACGATAAGAATCAAAATATAAAAATAGTACGATAATAATTTAAATTTAAGTTTTAATTTATTATTTAAAATATTGTTTTAAAGAGTTTTATTATTTAAAATATTATATTAATTTAATTTAAATATAATTTATTATTAATAAAAAATTTTATCCCTTATTTTCTTTATTGATGGCAAATAAAGTTAAATATTCAAAATTAAAATAATTAAATTTTCTCATAAATATTAATTCAAATCATGTCACTTTTTATCCTTTCAAATATTTTCCTATTCATCTTCATTTTTATTTGTATTATAGATAAATATATACTGTTTTAAAAGTACATATAATTATTAATTAAGCTATATATATATATATTATAAATAATAATTATTATTTTAATAGAATTCCATATAATTTTTTTTATGGTACATGAAATATATTTGCCCAAATAATTAGAGTGTTTTTCTTATTTAAAATTAAAATATCACTTATCAAGTTGTCATGTTATTTAGCTAATAAAAAAAGGGTGATATTATTGTGAGAGAATAAATTACTAAAATATAAGCAAAATCATTTATTAGCTTATTGATTTGGTAAAATTATTCTCCTAGTTAATGTTTTAATATTAATTTGTCTCACCTTATTAATTAATAATAAAAATATATAAATGATGGATGAAGAAGATATTTTGGAAGTTTACAAATAAAGAAGACCCATGTTAAGAAAATATTGAATTAAAAATTTTTCTTATTTTTTTATTTTCTTCTTCCCAGTAATTTAAAAATTATGTGATTTTATATTAACTTATAGTTTTTAGCAAGATGCCTTTTATTTATATTGATTTTTTATCAAAACTAAATAATTTTTTTTAGAAAAAATATATATTACATAATATTTAAAAATTTTAAAAAATAAATAAATATTATATCAATTTTCATCACAATTCATAAAATTAATTTTAGATTATTTATTTTATTTATGAATATTTAAAATAATTTATTATCTTAAAAGGTTAAAATGTTTATTTAGTCAATATATTTTTTAGATGAGTTTATTTAATTAATATTAATATAAAATTAATATGCATTCATTCATTATCTATTTTGAAGGAAAATAATTAAAAAATTAATATAAAAATTATATTTAGGAAAAGAAAAAAAAATTGTAATTGATAATTGATTAAAATATTTCTTTAAAATAAAAGATAATTATGGAATATTAATTATAATAATAATTTTACCAAATAATTTTTTTTTATTTTGACCATAGTAATCTTCACTCTTACAATAACATCACCGTAAGGCTAACAAAATATGTGGAGCCTGCTAGGCTGCTGGGCGGTTGCTAGGATGTTATTGTTTATCCAAACATATATATATATATATATATATATATATATATATATTTACTACCAACTGCGACATCTTGCCAAAAGGGAGAGAGGGAGTGCGAGAGCGATACTCATACAAACACTTCTCTCTCTCACGCAATGGCTACCGAGAAATCACCAACGGCTGGAATTCCGATTCGATGTAAAGGTATACAATCATTTTAATATATAGATCGATCTGGTATGTGTGTGTGTATATAGATATTTATATTTATATGTGGAATGCGTGTTCTTGGTTCAAAAATTGCAGCGGCGGTTTGTCGTAAATCAGGAGAGCCTCTTGTAATAGAAGAGATATTGGTGGCTCCGCCAAATCGTCATGAAGTTCGGATACGGATTATCTGTACTTCTGTCTGTCAAAGCGATATCACTTTCTGGAAACTGAAGGTTTCATTTCCATCTTAGTCTCTTCCCTTTTTATTTCTGTTAACCGAAGACATGAACATGATTACATGATTATAACACTAATTATTTTCTTTTTAATTTTGTTTGACAGGATTTTCCTGCTGTTTTCCCAAGAGTCCTCGGCCACGAGGCTATAGGGTAAGAATTTATAATAATAATAATAATGCTATGAATTTGGTAAAAATCCATTGTCAGCAGTAGCACGGAGTCAACGCAACAATTGGAAACCAACCGTTCAAAGTCTGTTCTTTATACTAACACATGATATGGTGGGTGAAAATTTTATTAAAAGAAAATTGCTAAAGCAACGTGGCATCCTTCTTCTTTCAGTCCTTTAATAACTTATTTGCATTCGGCAAAGGCATTCTGAAAAAAGCCCATTTTGTGATCTTTTGAGTTCAGGCCCTACATCTGAAACTATCCCTTACATTATCGTTGCCAAGTGTTTTGATGATCAACAATTCTATTTCTATTTTTTCTTGAAGAGTAAATATACAGTACTCATTTATATTACCAAGCTTACAGCACCAAAATTGATATATTGGATTTTTTATTTCTTATAATTATCCAAGAATAATTGTGATAAGCATTTGCAGGCACATGTCTATGAAGAAATAAAGTACTCAATCTCACATTTATCAACTTTTCTTATCATTTTTTGAATTTTTGACCTTTTCTTTTATTAGATCCTGAATTCCACGATGGGTCATTATCACCTTTGTAATCTAACTCACAATTCACATAAATAAAAGGAGGTGCAAAGATTTGATTGATTACTTGTTGGTTCACTATCACTCCACCAGAAGTTTTGAGTTCTAAATTTATTTGCTTTGACAAGCTGTGCATTTTGTTGTCATGTTTTAGGGTTGTTGAAAGTGTAGGGGAGGACGTTGAAGAGCTCAAGGAAGGTGATATAGTCATACCCACATTCATGTCAGATTGTGGAGATTGTGCAGATTGCAAATCAAAGAAGAGCAATCTTTGTTCAAAACTTCCCTTCAAGGTCTCTCCTTGGATGCCAAGATACGAGACTATAAGATTCACAGACCTAAAGTTTTAAAGTTTCTCTTCAATTTTTGGTTTGGTTGTTCATACATCCCCTCCTCTACCTCCTTTCTGAACAGGTGATAAATGAGATGACTGGTGGAGGGGCAGACTACTGCTTTGAATGTGTTGGCTTAGCATCCTTGGTGCATGAAGCATATTCTTGCTGCCGAAAGGTCACTCTCTGCCAAAAACTCATTTCATTTTGTCTTTCCATGATGTAGTCAACTGGATTGTCTTTGACAGCTTTTTGTCTATGTATGGCTCAGTTCTGGTGAACTGAGGATAGTAAAGAAAAGTTCTTAGTTTATATTACTGTTTATTTGGTGGTTGATCTTATTATTTGCAAAACTTTTCCTTTTGCTTATTCAGGGTTGGGGAAAGACAATCGTCCTAGGAGTGGACAAACCAGGGGCACAGTTGAGCCTTAGCTCTTTTGATGTCCTTCACCATGGGAAAATCCTCACTGGCTCCTTGTTTGGAGGGCTCAAAGCTAAATCTGATATTCCATTTCTCCTAAAACGTTACATGGACAAGGTGAACTTAGCAAGTGCTATTATTAGCTTTCCACTCTTTTACTTTTCTTGCGAGCACCGCCCACTTAGGAAATTTTTTTGTTCTTAATCAATGTAATCTATCTAATAATGCATTGTGGATGTACATCAATTTTTTTGATGATTATGTTGATAGGCTCTAAAATAACATTTGAGTAGCAATTATTATCAAGTGGTTTCATGTTTTTACATATCAAATCCAAGTGGCTTAACACTTTACGGGTTTGTGATTATATGTGTTTTTCTGCCGGAACTGCAATTGGATGAGTTTGTCACGCATGAGATAAATTTTGAAGACATCAACAAAGCCTTTGATTTGCTGATTGAAGGAAAGTGTCTCAGATGTGTGATTTGGATGCATGAATGAGCAAGTCAGTCATCTTGTATTTTCACCGTGAAAAAAGATACTAATTTGAGCATCTGCCATATTATTTGTCATATGTATGCTTTCTTGCTGTTCAATAAATCGAGTTATGTCTATATTTTTACATTTGTGAAAACACATAATGAATACCAGGAATCTTTATATTTCAAGTAAAAGGACATGCATTGGATACTGATTACCTCTAAGACAATGTAAATGCACTAGATGTACCAGTGAAATACTTGAAGAGGGATTATTGTTTTCTCATACGACCCAAAATGCCTTAGCCGGTAAACTCCAGAGCTAGCCTCTTTTGGCACCTCCCATTTAATGGTCGCTATGCTAGACAAGGTACAATTATCCAATTTCCACTTGAAATACAAACTGAAATCATCATCATCATAAACTGGAATCCATCCCTCTCCTTGCAGCATCTCTACCACTGCAAACGTGCCTTCTGTTAATAAGTCAAACCTCGGGTTACCACTCCAAAATGTGGCACTAAGTCCAGCTGCCTTCTTGAATGAGCCATTTTTCGGTTGAGTGATATCTTGTGTTGTATCACTAAATAGTATGCCCTTGGGAGGCGAGTCTATCTAAGGGTCAAGTAAGAGTCTGACTTGTATAGAAGAAAGATTTGGGGGTAACAAGTCTGTTTTAAGAAGTTGTTCCCTCTTTACCATTGCTTCTGCTAGTCTATTGAATTCCTGGATATATGCCGACAGCGTTGAGCACCATATAGCGTTCAAGCAGCCTCAAGTTTCATCGTGTATTAGAGAGCAAAAATCAGGGGATTATGCAAGTTATTATTTCCCTTTAGTGACTTGGAGGTTTAGTTTTAGACTGGAAGCTTAATCTAACTAAACCTTGTTTCTTAGATGAGGTGGTTTGGAAGAAAAAGAAACTTATGGGATTCATGTTCGTAGAAGGATTTGTGCCTGGCCACTGTTTGCAATTTCTTCTTCCATTGAGGCTCAAGTCCTTAGTTTATCATCGTAAATTTTGGAACTAGGGGTAAGGTTTTTTTATTCTTAGTTTCTTAAGGTTCTTTTTTAACCCATGAAATTCATCCATCAAAACAGAATCAATTGATTCCTATTATAATGTCTCGTCCCATTTTATGATTGCTTCTCATATCAACATGGGAATCTTCAATATAGAATAGCATTATCCTTTGTTTATGAATAACAAGTTACCTTAGTGCATACCTCGGATCTCTGTTGCCCATACTTTTCAGTAGTTGCAACATACTGCGAGTAGGTGTTTGTGAGGCCTGCAATCACAATGTGAGTGTCGTTGTCAAACTCTCCTCCTCCATTGCTAACTAATGTCTCCTTAACTGCTTCCCTTAGTCGCTGGCCTGTGACCTCTGCAAATGCCAGAAGCCCAGAAACTTTTTTGTGGTACTTGTTTTTGGCTTACATCATAGTGCGCAATGGAACATATTCAGACGGTGTAACTCAAGCAGGTAACTACCTTCAAACCCCTCCAAATTATATAGTACACATTACCTTGAACATCAATAGGCTCTGCGGCTACATAGAATTGGCCCTACTCAACTCATTTTTCATTGTGTGGCGTTTGGTAAACCCAAATAGACCACACTTTATGGTAACTAAAATCTTATCAAATCTCTTTAAAAAACAATCAGATTCAAATGTTACGTTTTGGTTTGGTAAACCCAAGGCTATTTTTTTCCCTTCCATGGGGGCAGTTGAATGTGACCACCATTCTCTTTTTTCATATAAAGGATTAGTAAAGAAACCGAAAGAAAAAAAAAAGTGATAAAATAAACAGCACCATTACTGTAACTATCTTTTGGATATCTTTATAAAGTTCAAACCCATTAGAGTTGGATTAGATACTATAAGTTACCACTAATCAGAAAACAAAACTAAACCCTAATCAGAAAACAAAACTAATATATTATGACAAGCCAAAAAAATAATGTTCTTGTGAGATTATTAGCGTATTAGGACCCTCATAAAGTAAAAATCAGCAATTTTTCATAAAAATAAATCAATAAAAATTAAAAAATTGCAGCTCAAAGACTACTACTAAACTTCTTCAATATCTAAAAATGATAATATGTAATAAATATTTACACAATTTTTTTATAATAAAATATATTTATCATTATATACAATAATTTGATTCTGATTTTGAAATTTGCATTTGAGATTCATGATTAACTGAATAAAATTTGAATTTGAGATTCATGAATGCATGATTGATGAAAATTGCGAGTTGCTCTCGTATTTGGGGGAACCCCACATATTGACTAGAGTGACAATTGGACCTTAATTTACGTAGCTAGCTAAGAAATTCTCGACCACTTCTCTATTGCAATTGGTTCAAATGTCTTGATCAAATTGCACATCATCATACTTTTATTTTTTTTTATCCAGAGCATTCTATTATGACTAGGCCATTATATTAGGTGCCACGCATCTTCAAGACCCCCCCACATTAGAGGTCCAGACATGGATTACTTTCTTTCGATTCTTTCATTATCTTGATAATTCATGCGTACTGTCAACTAATTATCCAATTGTAATTGAAGTGGTGTTAATTGGGTCCTATATATGATGATAATGTTGCAGTGAGTGTGTATTCAATACACCAAACTTTTCTAAGTATAAAAAGACGATTAACAAAAGGTACAAACAAAAGGACATAGTCATTAATTCGTTAAAATTGTTCAAAATAACAATATAAACAAACGAAATTACATAAATTTTTTAATACAAGCACATAAAAAAAGCAAATATAAACCAAAGCTTTAAAAAAAAAAAAAAAAGGAATTTAATAAAACAAACCCAGTTCAAGCACGCTATTATCATCATCATGACCACATGCTTTCTTAATAGGAACCAGACTCTTTTTCTTTTTCTTTCTCCTTCTCTTCCTCTGTCTTTGGATGATACCCAGGAAGCTTTTCCTTAATTTTCTCAAAAATGCCCTTCTTCTCCTTGGGCGATCCTTCATGACTTGTTGTCTCATGCTCAGCTGGAGGTGGTGGTGGAGGAGGAGGAGCCGGGATTTCTTCAGCCTTTTTGTGATGACCTGGAAGCTTCTCCTTGATTTTTTCAAGGAAACCTTTCTTTTCTTCGGGGTTTTCAGTTGATTCTGACTGGACTACAGCTTCTTCGTATTTCTCAACAGTAACGGTGGTGTCCTCATATTTCTTTTCTTCTTCTTTCTCTCCTGATATTTTCTCCTTGATCTTCTCCTTTAGTCCTTTCTTTTCCTTCTTTTTCTTCTTCTTTTCCTCTCCTGCTCCTTCATCTTCATCGCTGGACTGCACAATTACACGCAATGAGTTAGAAATTTCAAAAAATAAAATAAAAATAGCCATTAATTAATATGGATGATTGATTACTGATTAATGTTGGTTCGCAAGTTCGAGAGAAAGATGGGATCCGTGGTAATTTATGAAGTCTAGAAATATCGGTAGTGTTCTTTTTATGAATTTAGCTTCGACTGATATTCAAACTCAAGGGTACTAAATCGCATATCGATTGGTTGAGGTAGCCAGTTCCTCCTACTATGTCCGTTTTAAGGGAAAATCCTTAGTACAGTAAAACAAGAAAGTTCATATGTCATATCATTAGAGCATGATCAATCATTCACTTCCAAAATCAGTATTCATACATCGGGAAAAAAAGAAGATCATTTCTATTTTTTAAGAAAAGAAGGAAAATTGCGTTTGTAGATCAAAGATCTTAAGTTCATAAGATTTATACGAGATTTAATTAAACTTACAGAGCTAGAGCTGCTATCTGATCGATGAAGCTTTTCCAAAAGGCTAGGCTTCTTCTCCTCTTCTTTAGGCTCAGGTTCAGAAACCTGAACTTTCTCTTCAAACTCAGTAACGATCACCTCCTCTTGAGGCTTCTGTTCCTCTTTCTTCCCCAGGAAATCAAACAACCCACGATCCTTAGCCTCAACAGCACCGGTCTCGTACTCATGGCTCTTGTGGTGGTGATCCTCTGCCATACTGATTAAAAATCAAAGCAACTTTAAACAAACAAACGAAACTTAGGAAACAATTGAATAGAGCTTGAGAAATTGTTGTGCTTTATGTAATTGATGGTTTTTCCTGAGTGAGAGTAGTGGGATTTTATAGCTATCACACCACGCGGATTTGACACGATTAAGAAAATAATAAAAGCTTATATTAGTTATTTAGCTCATTGTTAAAAGTGAATTGAATAATTGATCGAATTAAAAAATTAAAAATTAAATTAAAAAATAATTTAATCAGCCAAAAAATTTCTTAAAAATTTATTAAAAACAGATGAAATTAATCGAATCGAGTCGATTTTTTTAATTCTAATGAATTAATTTTTTTTTTTAATTAAAAATAATAAATATTAAATTATATTTATTTTTATTTTTTATATATATATATAATAAATATTAAATTATATATATATATATATATATATATATATATATATATATTAATTTTTTTTAATTTAATCGATTTTAATCGAAATTATGATTATTTAAATTTTAAATTTTTTTAATTATTTAATCAATTCCATTTTAAAAAACCATTTAGCAAAAGCCTCTCCTTTCCTTGTTTCTGTAACCGACTTCTGCTATGCGTTACTCAGAACATAAGGAAATAAAAAAATTGTACTACCTAACGCGTATTAAAATTAAGTGTACTCGCTTTATTCGTTTCCCACCTGTCATTGCACAATTAGCGATTGTTTCTTTGTTTGATACTCGAGCGAATAAAGGAAAAAAAGGAAAAAGAAGAAAAGTTGGGAAAGACACGCTGTACATAGACCCAATGAGACCAATAAAATTGCTGATGTATTGTGAACGTTATGGGTTGTCCTCCAATGGGACCCGTAACTGTCGGCTTTTAGTGGATTAAGGTGGAAGGGCGGTGAAGGACCCACTGATTTTTTGAACGGCCACGTGGCAGTAGCGTCGGTAAGAAGAAAAGTGTATTTAGATTTGCGATTGGTCGGTTTCCGGTACTTGTCATGCATGGTATAGATAAGAGCGCTCAATTAAATTAAGGAGATTAATGCACTCAGAAGGTGTCGTTTCCTGGAGATACGTTACTTGTTAATTTAATAGTTTTTTGAATTTCATACTAATCCATTTCTTGTGGTCTATTTCAATTGGCGCATGTGCACGTGTCAACACTAAAGTGATACTCCATTTAATAAAATTGTGAATGAAGTAAAATATAAAGATATAATTTTTAAAATATAAAAATATTTATATATTAGTGTAAATTTTTAAATTTTTAATTAATTATTTTAAATAATTTTTAGTTTAATTAATCTTAAAATTAGTGTTATTAAATAATTAAATATTAAATTTTTAATTTCAAGTAGTGAGTTGATATTATCAACCTAACTCACTAATTCTAATTGTCTATTTATATGCTTGTCAGCCATCTGACATGGCAATTATTTTTTCTTCTTCGTTAAGTTTCTCTCTACAACTAATTGAAAATGGTGAGTAACTGCCAAATGCCAGTGGATTTTGATTTAATGATAAAAAGTAAAATTTAGCTGTTGAAAATTTAAAAAATGGACTTCAAAATTAATGTATTTGGAGGCGTTTTCTGTCCATATTAGATGATAATTTTTAATATATTATTAATTTAGTATTGAGCTAATATAATTGTAATTGAAATAAAATATTATACCACTTATGTATGATGCCAAGTTGCTTAGGTGGAGTGCTAAAATTGTTCATATACATCAACACATCTCGTAACACTTTATTTAAAAAATATTTATTTAATTATGAAAATATATATGTGTATTTATTATTTTCCTAATTTTGATATATAAATATTTTTTTGTCATTTTCATAATTGTTTTATTATTCCTTTCGTCTTAAAAAAAAAAAATAGACATATAAATTAAAAATTTTAATTATTTTTAATTTATTATATTAATTTTATATATATATTTTTAAAATATCTTACCTAAAATACTCATATTATTCACTTCTCAATATTTTTTTTATTTTTCAATATTTACATGGAATTATATTAATGTGAATTAATAAATAATAAAGTGAATTATAATTTAAAACGGATAAAAATAAAAAAATGATTATATTTTTGGAATAGAGGGAGTATGAAATTTAAAAACTAATAATAGATTTTTGTTTATAACTAATACAAAAACAGACATAGTTATTATGAAAAAAAATTAGTTGTTATTAAGTTGGTAAATCAGTGGGAAATCTAGCTCGTATGCATAGAGTCTCAACTTTAAAATTCTAACTTGTAATAGTTAAGCGCTTAGCTTATAGTAAATAGTAAACTGGGCTGGGCTGAATCCAACCCAGATTATGAAAATAAAAAAAAGGTTTAGAAGCTTTCAATAATCTAGATTCTAGAAATATGGAAGCCCATATCTGAACACTGTGGTAACTGGCCCAGTGAACCCATGTAAACAAGTTAGACCAATGAATGTGCAGAAGGTTGGATCATTTCCCATTGTGGAAAAGTACCCAAAAAGAAACAAGAACCGGAAAATAGTAGAAAGAGAGAGACGGAGAGGGGTTACGCAAATCGAACATTCATCCTTCTTCTGCTCATCATCTTTTGTCTGTTGATCGTTGAAATCTTCTCTAGTTCTGCAAAATCTCCATTTTTAATTTCCTTTTGAGCTCCCTATAGAGTAAAGGAAGGAAGAGAAAACCGAAAGTGGATTAGAGATGATAACGCGATCCAATCTAGCAGAGCAGTTGAGAGAATATCAGATTCGATCCAAGCATGACTGGGCATCTTTCTCCTTCTTCTCTTCAACTTCTAACTTAACTTCTTCAAGGTACGCCTAATTACCCCCCTTTTCCCTTTTCTCCATTTCCAATTCTGATGCTTAGGAATTTTAATTTTTATTTGTCTTTATGATGATTGATTGCGAGATCTCTATGTTCGAATAACAGGATTTCTAAGTTAATTATAATTTGATTAATTTATATCACCTAGGGTTTTGTATGAATTTTTAATTTTGACGTTTCCTTTTTTTTTCTTGTGTGTGTTTGATATATTTGGAATGGATTTTTTGAAGCTAAAAATCTGTTAACTGAAGCTTAGAGGATTTGTTGGTCAATCAAATTAACTTTTAATTTATTGATTTGCAGATGGTTGGTCTGTTTGGTTGAGAAAATCGTTTACGTTCTCATCATTTGTTCATTGTTTGTGTTTATATTTATAGTTTGAGATATTCTCTATGTGCTAATAATTAAATTCCATATCGTACAGTAAAACATGGTTATTCGTGGGAGAGGAAAAGGACAGAATAGAATTGAAAATTCAAGTGAACTTGCAAAAATTCTATCCAGATTTAGAAGAGGAACATAATTTTTTGTGGGTCCAGAAGCCTGATTGGCCAATTCACTTTGAATCTTCAAGCAAGCTAATATTGAAAGTTTAGGCCCTATAAGTAATTTCATAGGTTTGAATAAGGGTTACGAATCCTTCAATTGCATAGTAGCATGATGTTTCATCAAGAGGGTGTACTAGAATCATCTGTTTATTCAGGCTATAAGTTCCTGTGAATCTTAGTTTGTTTATTAGTATCATCGCTATTCTTGAAGTATAGGTGTTGGTATCACTAGCTACAAATTCCTTTGTTTTTGTACTAGATAATTAGAAGTTTAAATCAATTGCAAGCCAATTACTCTGCAGTATGGGAATTGGGGCATGGTAAGGCATTTATGGTGACGGGTGCACTCAAACATGAGAAATAGTAGAGACCACATTTTCTTCTTGTTTGATCTCTTTACAGTAAGTGTGAAAAAAAGAAAAAAAGAATAGGGAATTTAGTTAATTTGATCTCAAATTGACTGAAACTGATCCAAGCTTGGATTTTAGGTTCTTTGGTTTAGTTGTAATGTGTTCAGGCCAGCGTTCCTACTGCATGAATTTTGCTGGGACACTTCCTGTGTATTAAAAAATTATTTTCCAACTTTTATTTCTTCATGGAGTTATTCAAGTGATTGAAGGTGGAAACTAAATCAGAAAGTAATACACAGATGAAAGTCTCTCAAGATTTGAATTCTGATACTTATCGTCATCTTTTTTTTTATTCTGATGAACTGACGTATTTTTGTGCTACTGTTCATATTATGCCACTTACTCATTTGAACATGTCTTGCTTATAGCACTTGATAAGCTTGATTATCACTGTCTCCATAATGCTAATAGTTCCTTGGATGGTTATTATTTGAGATTCATTTTTTTTTTTCGTATTATGAGTTTATGACATTTATTCTGATTTCATTCATGGCATTTGTCCCTTGATATGCTTGCAGGGTGGATGTTGTGGTATTTGTAATATGGGAACTTGTTATTCTAGCTTTTCTGGTTTTTTCAGCAGCTTTGTTATATTTTCGGCGTATGCAACTTGCTTTTATCTTAGTGTGCATCACAATGCTATTGCTTTTATGCTTGAAAATTACAAAGCAAGTGAGATTGGCCAGGAAAAAGAAACGAAGGATGCTTCTCCCTTTATCTATGTAATACTATATAGGTAATGGACCTTCTTCTTGAGTGACACAACATTGTTGTGTAAATTGTGACAATTACTGACCATTGCAGTGGGGCCTTCCTCTCTGGCATATTGGAATATGTAATCACACTTACATCAAGTTGATTAAAGATTATGATTTGAGGTGATCACTCTGACAAATGCTGATTGAAGTGGAGAGTTCTAAACATTCAAGAATGAAAGCTGAGATATCTTCTTTCAACGGGGGTAATGGTCATTGCACTTGGGTTTATTGGGTTCATTTGCTAAAGATATAATTTTTATCTTGCTACACGCTTGTAGCATGGATTTTGGCTTCAATAAGCCATATTAAAACCTCCAAAAAATTTGAAGAGCAAATGATGAGTTGAATGATCTTCCTGATGATGTAATATGTAACAGTCTTCAGTTTTGTTGATGACGTGACGGCCATTTTAAGGTACATAAAAGAGAAGTTTATTAACTTGTGATTCTGTGCATGCCGGAGCATTGTTGTTTGTGTTAATGCAAAATATTAAAATTTATTCAATGAAAACAGCTGGTTGTATATTTCTGAATCCTGATTGGCCCTGGTAGAATAGAAAATAGGCTTACATCCTTAGTTTTTATTAATAGAAATGGGTTGTTCTGGCTAGAAGAGAATTAAGTTACTTGTCTAGCACTAAAAGGTGATTTTCTATATTTTTTGGGTGTGAGATTTTACCGGATTTTGTGTTGAGACTGTGGAATGATGTAAGAAACCTTGGAAACAACAATGACTGCAATATAAAGGACAAAAACTTTAGATGCTACAGTTAAAGAGTGAGACGGTTGCTCTTCAAGTTGTGAAAACTCGAGTGCATTCTCTCTTTTGACCATTTTGTTTTACAGAGGAAATTAATAGTCAGTTATAACGGCTCCAGTTAATTCTACTCGGTCACTGCTTGGGCTTGAAGAAGTGAATATCTAATCCCGTAGTCACTATAGTCCATATCGCTCCAGTGACCGCCAAAACACTTAGTATCATTCCCAAGAGCCCTAATATCCAGTTGAGGCACCAGGCTGCACCATATTTTTGGGGTTTCTTGATCATTATCCACATGAAACACGGATATGCTAAGATGACTGGTAATGCAATCCCTCCAATCAAACCTGCCAAACTAGGTAAGAATGGTAATGCCACAGCTATAAAGAATGCCAAGCATCCAAAGAAAACCCTAAACCCTGAGCGTAGCCATCGTGGGCATGGTTTATTCATTTTGCTTGTGTATCGAATCTCCAAATTGTCAAATACTGGCATCGCATATATCTGAAACGAGCTGAGGCAATTAATCGCAAGAAGTAAGCTTGTTAATCCAAGTACTACCTTGGACGTGTCATGTCCATGGTATTTGTATAAAGCGTTTAACATCCCTCCATTTCCTGGTATCTGCCATTAAAACACCTCCTCATTATCACTTGAATTGGATTGGGATTTTGACTCTCCAAAATTAATTTTAAAAAAAAAATTGTGCTCACCGAATTCCCATAAGCCCAATAACCACCAATTGCAAGGGGAAACAAACACATTGCTATAATTAAATATGCAAACTCTACTCCTCTCCACATGGGTAGACGGGATGGTTGCTTTGAATTTGAAGGCATAGTACCCTTCAAATAATATACAAACAATATAATTATAGACAGTTAGATATGGGGAAAAAAACACCTAAATTTTCTAATTAATTCTTAATTAAGCATCATGGAGGATTATGATCTCACCTGTATTTCGAGTACGAGATTATGGCCTCTGAAAGCAAAGGCTATAATCCCAAGTGCATTAAAGATGCTAAAAAGTCTAGCCATATTAGATTCAGCCACTGGTGGATCATAAGAAACATCAATATGTCTACCTTGAATAATGGACACTACCCATATTAAGGTACAGTAACTAACAGCTGTTATTGCCCCAATTAGAGAAACTCCGGCTATTGAATTCAAGTTGGGAAGCTGAGCTAGAATAATTGCTGAGCAAGTGAATAACAAGTACCACTCTGTTAATGTCAATGGCTTCATGTTACAAGTGTCTCCACACACAATTTGGAATAGTACTTTCATTGTTCCACCTCCAATCATAATAAGTGTCACACACGTGCCACCTGATAGATACATGATCGGAAACAGGGCAAGTAATTTCCCTCTCTTCTCCCCTGATGAAAATACTCAAAACATTAAAATTTGCACATTCAAGTGAATCAACTATAAATTATGATTATTTGTGAAAAATATAAATATTTTAACGCGGAGTAATAGTTTTGGGTGCATTTAATTATTTAACCTTTCTCATTATTTAACCACATGAATCTTTTCATCTAAAAATTTAATTACCTCTAAATATTTCTTCACACGAATTTTACTTTTTACAAAGAATGAACTATATAGACTTAATTTTTTTAAAAAAATTAAGATAAAATTTAAAATCTGGAAAATCTAAATCGATCCAAAAAAAGGAAACAAACGACAAATTTTCATTTCAAAATATTTCTGCATATATTTAAATGAAATCTTTAAAAAAAAAATCTAAAGGTTCATGAAAACTTATCTTACTTTCTATTTTTTATCTATTTTTTAATTTTTTTGAAATAATAATTTTAAAATAGTCTAATAAATTAATAAAAGTAAAAAGTAAAATATCATAAACCCTTAGGCCAATATGGAGACTCTAAAAAATATAAGACGCATGATAGTATTTGTAAAGGCCTATGACTTGATTTTGTTTTTTAAACAGGGAATGTTTAAAGGGAAAGGCTCTTCGGATTCAGAATTTTAGATATAAACTCTTGCCACAAATTTTAAATAGTTGGTTATTTCAATATTAATCTAGCTAGAGATTAGAAAGCAAATTGCATATGTATTACTATGCTCACCAAAAGCAGCCATTGATAGTCTGAGGTATCTGCTATAGCGCATCCCAGATTCAGATTCGTGTAGTTGAATCAGCAGCCATAAAGTATATAGTTGCCACATAAAAATCAGAGACAGAATTACAAGTCCCCAAGTCCTGCACCCACGACAAAAACAACAAGTTAACAACTCGAGTCATCCTTTAGCCGGAAAATATATATATTGCTGTCTGAAATTAAGTATCCTATCTAACTTTTATTTAAAAGGAAAAACAGATATTCATTGTCCACCAATATGGACAATTATTATGGGGTGGAAGGAGTAATTAACGTAGCTTACCATCCGAGGACGGTGAAAGCTACGGGAAGAAGAAGGGCTTGAACTCCAATTCCAGAAGTGAGAGTGTGAAATGCAGAGTAGTAAGCGTTACCGGTCCTAGACTCAGTTATAGGAAGCCAAGCTTCTTGGGGGTCAAGCTTGGTGAACTGACCAACTTCTTCCAAGTAAGCAATCGCCTTCTTCATCATGGGGCTTGCTAGGGGACTCATTAGACGTGAAGTTAATGGGCTTTTTGGTGCTATATTAGACAGTAGAGTTGATCTTGTCATTGAAGAGCAATGGAGTTGAGATGGAGGATTTGAGATTATTGCTGGAATCTCAGGGCTCAATTTATTAACTTCCACTACTGATTCTTCCATTATTACTGCTAATTATTAAACCTTAATTAGCAAAACGCTGAAGATCACTTCCTCTCAAGATTAAAGTATGCTTATGCTTTATATTTCTCAGTAAATAATAAGCTTATCTTAATCAAGTAGAGTAGCAATTTGCGTTTCTTTTGAAGGTTTTGAGCACTGAGAGAATACTATATATAAGGTCTGGGAAGAGTGCATGCTGAGTTGGTGAGCCTGTAATTGCATGGCCCCAATAATAGAAACTTGGAAATTCACCAAAAAAAATACTTGATGAAATTACTATAAGAAAGATATTAATAAATGGAATCTTTGACTCAGAGTCCGAGACTGAGCCCACTGCCCACCCATCACCAGTGTTTCTGTGCGGCTGCGATAATGGGTGGGTGCTAAAGGTGGTCCAACAAATCACAGTGGGACACTTCTTGAATTCCGCAACCACCATACAGTATCCAGCAAATCAGGTTAATTCGCCTCATTTCATCAGCATTTCCTTTTGCTACTTCTGTAAAGCTAGGGCACAGAGAGTGCTAAACTACAATAATCCCCATAACAGTCAAAATAATTGACAGCAAGCTGATACAGAAATATAGATTTGAAGTGGAAGTACGTCACTAATTATGAAGTTGATAATTACCAGCTCTCCCAAATATAAATATTGTTTGAGTGCTGGTGAGTTCAGTCAATGAGATCTAGTCTAAATGATTAAGATTGATGTCTTAGAATCAAGATGTTTCACGTTGGATTTATAATTTTTATAAACGTAATTTATTTTTCTACTTTAAATGGGTTTATTTAAATTTATTTCATATTCAAATTTGATTAAAATTAATTTATGCTTATATATATATATATATATATATATATATATATATATATATATATATATATATATATATATATATATTTTGGCATGAAAAAATTAATTAAGCTCCTCTTAATTTTTTATTTCAATATAACTGATAATATTCATATGATTCTATTTTATAATTTTAAAAATTAAAATAGATAGTTTATATGGAAGAAATTTAAGTCATTCTATTATTTTAATATTTATTATATGAATGAAAATTCATAATATTTTTTTTTTAAATTAGATAATTTATAATAATAAGAAGGATTATTTGAAAATAATATTTTTTTTTCTCATGTAAAACAATTGAGGAATAAGTGGTGACGCTAGCAAGATTTTGAAGGATTAGGTCACCTTTGCAACCTAATTGGACTGTTTAAAGGTGTGCAATTAAAGGGAGACCCAATTAACTTTTCTTTTATAATTTGGCTTTTAATTATCTCTTGTTCAAATTGCTTTTGTTTCAATAATGCTTTCCATTTTGTCAGGTAGGTGAAGTTTTAATTTTATTTACCAACGTCTCCTTTTTATCAATAAATAGACAAATAAAACCATACCCATCAATTTCCACAACAACTAGGTCAGCTTCTATGAAGGTCTGTGTGTGAGTGTTCTACTCTTTAAGGAAGAATCCATTGGCCTGCATGCCTTCTACTTTCTTTGCGTGGTTGTTGTATTAATTGTCTCATTTACCTTGTTTGAAATGTGCTTTTTCTTTTTTCTTTCTCCTATTTGTAGAAGATTGTGTAGATTTATGAATTAATGTTTGTTCTTCGATCTAATATTATAAAAAAAAATTATGTTTTCACTGCAACAAAATAAAATTTATTACAATTTAAAATTTAAAATTTAATTTTAATAAAAAAAAATAATTAATAGCAATTTAGCTCGATCTTGTCTTATGAATATCTGTAATATTTTTTTTTTAATAATTCTATCATAAATATTTAATAATGTTGTCAATATTTATATTTATCACACTATTAATATATATTTATAAATGTGTATTCATTGTTAATTAGAGATGAAATTAGACTTCAAAATTGTCCCTAAGTATCTAACTTGGGTGATAAGAAGTTTAAAATTTTTTAGAAAAGTCTTAAGTTCGAATCCATTTCTTATTTTCTAGGTGTGCGACCCATTAAAAAAATAATGCAGTGTCTCACTAAAAGTACTTGCATTCCTCTAACACTAAATACTAATATTATCTATGACAAAATAAATAAATAAATAACTAGACTTCAAAGTTTGGAGGGGTTAAGAATAATTATAGATAAAAAAAAAAATCAATTTTATACTGTTAATATAAAAAAAAAAATTAGAATTTTTAGTGTTGTTATTATATTGATCACAAATTTTTTTTTTTAAATTTAGAACAATTTATATACATTTTAAGAAAAAGAATTATGAAATATATATATAATAAATAAATTTTTAAAATTTGGAGAGGTTAAATGTATATTTAAAAAATATATAATCTAAAATAAAAAATTTAAAATTTTGAAAGTTAATGCAATATATTTTTAAAAATATATTAAAATTATATGAGTATAAAAATTAATTTTAAAAAGTTTGTGGCCTTCCATCCTCAAGCTTTTTATCTAATTTCGCGCATTATTGTTAATCATTATTTTAATAATAAATAACTGATGGATGATCCTTAATTAATACAATTGATAGTCTTTGATGTATTCTTAATTATTGATCAGCCTTAAATTTGGGATTTAAAAAAAAAAAAAAAAGAAGAAGAAAAAGGGTGATGTTCTTTCACATATTCATAGTAGCATGCTATAAAAGAAAGCTTATTTGCGTTCTTGTGGTTTACTTTGTTAAAGTAGCTTTGGAGCTTTTTTTTTTGTCGTCTTCATCTTCATTTATTTATTTTTCATGCCCATAATTTTGCTGGCTTAAATCCTTTAGTCAAAAACTATGATCGCTTTGTTGAAAGGAAAAAAGTAGAAAGATAAATATTAATTATTAATTTTTCAATTAATTTGATCAAAGAAAATTAGTGTTTTTTTATTTAATAAAAATAAAATAGTCATATTTATTAAAATATTTTATTATTTATTAATTAAAAATATAAAATAAAACTTTATATGTAGTGATCGGTTGTTCACAAAACAAGTGTTTATGGTAGCCTTATGAAATTCGTGACTGAAAACTTTCAATGCAAAAGGCAGAAAAAAAGGGGAGCAGTCTCTTCTCAAGACAAGATACTGAATTCAAATCTCTCTTTCTTACACCAACAATTAAGAGAAAGTAACTTTTCATTTATGAATTAATTCAATAATATATTAAAATACTCTTGCAATTAGTAGTTAAAGGTTAAACAATGAAAATTATTAGGTTGGGTTTGGAATTTGGATTTAGATTTAAATTATAAAATTTGTTTATTAATTAATTAAATATTCAAGAATATTTAAATTTAAATGAATCTGTAAGTATAAATATGTATTATTTTATTTTTGGTGAATAAGAAAAGGAAACAAACTACAAAGCAGTTAAAAAATATTTTTATTTGTTATTTTTTAAATATTTTTAAAAAATATTTTTATTTTTAAATTTGTGAAAAGTATGAAAATAAATTTTTTAATTTTAAAAAAAAATTAAAACAAAAATAAAATGTAATTAATTAAAAATAAAAGATAAGGATATTTTAATCTTTTTACTACTCTTGTATGGTTGACTAAGAGTTGACTAATGGTAAAATTGGACGAAAATATCTAATAGTACATTATGATATTTGTCAGAAAAAAATAAATATATTTTTAAAAGATAAAAAAAAATTAATATAATAAATCATTATAAAAGAGAAATAACAATTAACCCTTTACCATTTATCAATCCCTTTTTCCCCCTTTTTATTAGTAATAATCTACATGCCATAAAATCTATCATATTGATACCTTAATTTGTATACCAGAAAGCCGAAAACTTTGCAACGTGGATTGATTGATATATTAGAATTGCTGCTGGCCATTACCCTTTTGTTTCTTAGCTTTGTAAAATATCATATTGTCATCCGTTCCTTAATCTTTTGGTCAATCATATCTATTATCGGATTTATATGCTTGCCACTAAGGGACTGACTATGACACCTTTCAAGAGTAAGATTACGTATTCTTAAATAACATTTATTTTAATTTAATGATTTTAAAATTATCTTGATACTTGTTAAGTGGAGAAGTGTACTTTATTTAGGAAAAAAAAACCTTTAAATGTGGGCCAATCCTTGTAATACTGAAGTGTTCTAGAACCCACTAATATGGGCCCAAACAGAGATCTAAACTGGTTTGGGTCGCCAATATGGTAGAATATTACGACGAAGAAGGTACCTGGAGTCAGATTATGGCCTCCAAAAGCAAAAGCGATGATCCCAAGAACACTTAAAATCATAGCCATGTTTTATTTATCTTTCATCGGATCATAAGATACACCATCGAGTTT
Organism: Aleurites moluccanus; assembly: GCA_948193065.1. Taxonomy (NCBI): domain Eukaryota; kingdom Viridiplantae; phylum Streptophyta; class Magnoliopsida; order Malpighiales; family Euphorbiaceae; genus Aleurites; species Aleurites moluccanus. The sequence continues at coordinate 90,250 of CANXYC010030792.1, forward strand.
TCCTTCGATGACGGCGACAGTCTACATCATTGTACAATAGCCTATGGCAGCGGCAGCTCCGACGAGAGAGACTCCAGTAATTGAATTGAGGTTTGGCAAAACACTTCCTCCGATATTTTAAATAGCACCCTACGGATAGACAATAAATATGAGTTAAATATAAAATATTAAATAAATATTTATATAATTAGAGTTTTTAATATCAATAATCAACTCTTAAAATTAACAATCTACATAAATTTTCAAAATTTCTAACATAATTTCAAAAACTAATCGACCTATATATATATGAAAAATAATTTATATCCATATTCTATTATAATTTAGGATTAAAATTTCAATTTCTTTTTTAATTTCATCTCACAAAAGACTCGATTAAACTCTCAATTTCACTCGCAAGAAAACTCGTGTTGGATTTAATTCTATTAACTCAATTTTTATAATAAATTTGCAAGTGTCGATTAGGCTTAATAAAAATTATTTTGATTCAGTTATCATTTAAGGAGAGTGTTAAGGTAATAAATATCCTACGATTTATACATGTGAAAAATAATTTGTACCTCTATTCTATTATGATTTGAGACTGAAATTTAAATTTCTTTTTTAATTTTGCCTCACGAGAAGCTCGTGTTGAGCTCTCAATTTCACCCCATGAAAAAATCAATGTTGAGTTCAATTATATCAACCTAGTTCTCATAATAGATTTGTAAGAGACAATTTTAACATATTAAAAATTATTTTGACTCAATTATTACTTAAAAGAGAATGTGAATATAATAAATATCTCATATGAATTAAATAAAAAATATTAAATAGTGATATATATATAACTTGACTCTCTAATTTCAATAATTAAATTTTAAAGTTAACACTCTCATAACTACTTAAATTCTCAATATTTCTAACATCGTAGAAATATTGTTTCGCAAATATACCAATTGAACATCAAAAAGTTTCCTATCTATAGAGTAGACAACAAAATGACCTCTAGTAGTTCTCCTCCTAATGTTGCCACTTAATTTCTGCCATTTAACTGCTATGGCACTGAGTTTTTCAAGCAGTTCATGGAGCTATTCTAGTGTAAAACTGTAAATGAGTAATTAATTAGATTTATGATTGAGGAAAGAAAGGTGTTATTTTAATTCAATATATATAGAGAGAAAGAGACCAAAAGCCATGGCCGATTGTATCGAAATGATTGTTTTTTCTCGATATTGTGCATCAAGGGAAAAGAAAGAAAATAATTGATGCCACGTAAGTCTTTTTTTTCTTTTTCATGAACAATTTGTATTTCTCACTTGGAAAACTCCTATGTTATAATATTTGCAAAGTAGATGGATAGTAGTCTTGAAAAAAAAAAAGTTAAAAAGTTCAATACTTATTCATGATGGCTTATGTAGCCCACTGATATAAGAGAAAAAGTAGCTCAATCACAATGTAGCGTTTTATTTTAATGGTCATCTTTTTTCTTTTCTCTTTCTTCCTCCTTCTTTCCGAGCTTTTTTCTTAAAAATAATAAAAAAAATAAATAAATACCACCTGCGCTGCACAATACACAGCGTATGTGATATCTGCGCTATACAGTACACAACTATTAATTAATTTTAACTAAAAATATTATATTTTTTATCTACCTAAAAATTAACCGTAATATTCATAAATTAACACTATCATAATTTTAATTAAAAATATTATTAATTAATTTTAACTAAAAATATTATATTTTTATTTAGCTAAAAATTAACCCTAATATTTATAAATTTAGTACTATCATGATTTTAACTAAAAATACTATTAATTAATATTTTAATTAAAAATATTAGAAATATTAATTAATTTAATAATATTATTAAACTTTACAAAACGAATTTATTAATGCTCAAAATGTTCATTTTTATTGCACTAATATATTACCAAAATAATAAATATATTCATTAAATTTAAAATGTTTTACATTTAATTAAAATACTCTAAATATTAACTTAAAATATTACGCAAAACAATATTACTAAAATGAGAAAAACTTTTTAACATTTCTAAGTTAATATTAAAAAGTTTAGACAACAATCAATCACAAAATAAAAAAAAAAATAATGTAGAAAAAAAAATAGTAACTTACTGATTATACGGTTAAACGAAAAATATTCGGGGAGTTGAAAAATTAAAAAGTCTAAATCTAACAAAATATTATTATAAATAATTAATTTACAAATTGATCTAACAAATTTAATATTATGTGTGTAAATTATTAATTTTAACTAAACTTTCTAAGATAAATAATTTTAACAATAAAAATATAATACATCAAAAATATTTATTTTTAAAATTTAATTATTTAATTAAATAAATTTAATACT